>CAJQTV010001187.1:0-21757 GCA_907163055.1 Formica aquilonia x Formica polyctena | reverse complement strand
TTTTGCGGAAAATTTTCATAAAAATCAAGGAAATTTTTGGAACAACGGAAAACGACTTAATTTACGTTTCTGTAAGTTAGATTTGCCGAAAATTTTCATAACACATCAAGGAAATTGAGGAACAACGCTTCTCGGCTCACAGAAATAAGATCGCTATGTACGCAAATTTCCTTCGTTCGGAACGACTTAGTTACGTGCCTGTAAGTGAGACTTGCCGAAAATTTTTATAACAGGTCAAGGAAAATGAGGAACAACGCTTTTCGTCTCACAGAGATAAGATCGCTATGTACGCAAGTTTCCTTCGTTCGGAACGACTTAGTTACGTGCCTGTAAGCGATATTTGCTGAAAATTTTCATAACAATTCAAGGAAATTGAGGAACAAAGGTTCTCGGCACACAGAGATAAGATCGCTATGTACGCAAGTTTTCCTTCGTTATAACAACGACTTAGTTACTTTTCCTGTAAGTGAGGGATTTGACGAAACGCTTTCATAACAGAATCACTTTTTTTTTTGAAAATGAGGGCACACAAAAGCTTAAGGTCGATCACAGAGATAAGATCGCTATGTACGCAAGTTTTTTTTGTTAAGATCGCTATGTACTCAACTTTCCTTCGTTCGGAACGACTTAGTTACGTGCCTGTAAGCGAGATTTGCCGAAAATTTTCATAACACATCAAGGAAATTGAGGAACAACGCTTCTCGGCACACAGAGCTAAGATCGCTATGTACGGCAAGTTTCTTCGTTCGGTCCAAATTAGTTACAAAATTTTCTGAAAGTGAGATTTGCCGAAAATTTCGTAACACATCAAGGAAATTGAGGAACAACGCTTCTCGACTAACAGAGATAAGATCGCTATGTACGCAAGTTTCCTTCGTTCGGACGTACCTGTGACCCGATATACCCCTTAGTTTGCATTACAGAAAAGGAATTTTTACGTTCCGGCACACGAGCTTAAGTGAAGAAATTTGCAAACGAAAATTTTACTTACAAATAACAAAGTTTTTCATAACAAGGAAATTGAGGAACGACGCTTCTTTCGCTCACAAAATAAGATCGCTATGTACGCAAGTTTCCTTCGTTCGGAACGACTTAGTTACGTTCCTGTAAGTGAGATTTGCCGAAATTTTTATAACACATCAAGGAAATTGAGGAACCACGCTCCTCGGCTCACAGAGATAAGGATCGCTATGTACGCAAGTTTCCTTCGTTCGGAACGACTTAGTTACGTGCCTGTAAGCGAGATTTGCCGAAAATTTTCATAACACATCAAGGGAATTGAGGAACAACGCTTCTCGGCTCAGAGAGCTAAAATCGCTATGTACGCAAGTTTCCTTCGTTCGGAACGACTTAGTTACGTGCCTGTAAGCGAGATATGTCGTAAATTTTCATAACACATCAAGGAAATTGAGGAACAACGCTTCTCTTAATCGGCACACAAGGCTAAGATGGCCCTAGTTTACGCAAGTTTCCTTCGTATCGGACGACTTCTTAGTTACGTTCCTGTAGACGAGATTTGCCGAAAATTTTCATAACACATCAAGGAAATTGAGGAACAACGCTTCTCGGCTCTCAAGGCTAAGATGGAAGTGTACGCAAGTTTCCTTCGTTCGGAACGACTTAGTTTACGTGCCTGTAAGCGAGATTTGCCGAAAATTTTTCATAACACATCAAGGAAATTGAGGAACAACGCTTCTCGGCACACAGAGCTAAGATCGCTATGTACGCAAGTTTCCTTCGTTCGGACCAACTTAGTTACGTACCTGTAAGTGAGATATACCGAAAGTTTTCATAACACATCAAGGAAATTGAGGAACAACGCTTCTCGGCACATAGAGATAAGATCGCTATGTACGCAAGTTTCCTTCGTTTGGAACGACTTGGTTACGTGCCTGTAAGTGAGATTTGCCGAAAATTTTCATAACACATCAAGGAAATTGAGGACGAAAGACCCGCTTCTTGAAACGGCACACAGAGCTAAGATCGCTATGTACGCAAGTTTCCTTCATTTTTTTTTTTTCGACTTAGTTAGCGTAAACAATGTAAGTGAGGATATACGAAGTTTTGCATAAACACATCAAGGAAATTGAGGAACAACGCTTATCGGCAAACAAAGCTAAGATCGCTATGTACGCAAGTTTCCTTCGTTCGGAACGACTTAGTTACGTGAATGTAAGCGAGATTTGACGAAAATTTTCATAACACATCAAGGAAATTGAGGAACAACGCTTCTCGGCACACAGAGCTAAGATCTCTATATACGCAAGTTTCCTTCGTTCGGAACGACTTAGTTACGTGGACTGTTTTTAAGCGAATTTTTTGGCCGAACAAGTTATTGGTGTTGTTTTATAACACAAAGGGGGGGGGGGAAGGAAATGGAAGTCCATGAACAACGCTTCTCGGCACACAGAGCTAACATCGCTATGTACTCAAGTTTCCTTCGTTCGGAACGACTTAGTTACGTGCCTGTAAGCGAGATTTGCCGAAAATTTTCATAACACATCAAGGAAATTGAGGAACAACGCTTCTCGGCTCACACAGAGCTAAGATCGCTATGTACGCAAGTTTTCCTTCGTTCGGACCGAATTAGTTACGTTTTTGTAAGTGAGATATACCAGGAAAATTTTTTATAACACATCCAAGGAAAATTGACTTAGTTACGTGCCTGTAGACGAGATTTGCCGAAAATTTTCATAACACATCAAGGAAATTGAGGAACAACGCTTCTCGGCACACAGAGCTAAGATCGCTATGTACGCAAGTTTCCTTCGTTCGGAACGAATTAGTTACGTGCCTGTAAGCGATATTTGCCGAAAATTTTCATAACACATCAAGGAAATTGAGGAACAACGCTTCTCGGCACACAGAGCTAAGATCGCTATGTACGCAAGTTTCCTTCGTTCGGAACGACTTAGTTACGTGCCTGTAAGTGAGATATACCGAAAGTTTTCATAACACATCAAGGAAATTGAGGAACAACGCTTCTCGGCACACAGAGCTAAGATCGCTATGTACGCAAGTTTCCTTCGTTCGGAACGACTAGTTACGTGCCTGTAAGCGAGATTTGCCGAAAATTTTCATAACACATCAAGGAAATTGAGGAACAACGCTTCTCGGCTGACACAGAGCTAATATCGCTATGTACGCAAGTTTCCTTCGTTCGGAACGACTTAGTTACGTGCCTGTAAGTGAGATTTACCGAAAATTTTCATAACACATCAAGGAAATTGAGGAACAACGCTTCTCGGCTCACAGAGCTAAGATCGCTATGTACGCAAGTTTCCTTCGTTCGGAACGACTTAGTTACGTACCTGTAAGTGAGATATACCGAAAATTTTCATAACACATCAAGAAAATTGAGGAACAACGCTTCTCGGCTTACAGAGCTAAGATCGCTATGTACGCAAGTTTCCTTCGTTCGGAACGACTTAGTTACGTGCCTGTAAGCGAGATTTGCCGAAAATTTTCATAACACATCAAGGAAATAGAGGAACAACGCTTCTCGGCACACAGAGCTAAGATCGCTATGTACGCAAGTTTCCTTCGTTCGGAACGACTTAGTTACGTGCCTGTAAGCGAGATTTGCCGAAAATTTTCATAACACATCAAGGAAATTGAGGATTTTCATAACACATCAAGGAAATTGAGGAACAACGCTTCTCGGCACACAGAGCTAAGATCGCTATGTACGCAAGTTTCCTTCGTTCGGAACGACTTAGTTACGTGCCTGTAAGCGAGATTTGCCGAAAATTTTCCTAACACATCAAGGAAACTGAGGAACAACGCTTCTCGGCACACAGAGCTAAGATCGCTATGTACGCAAGTTTCCTTCGTTTGGAACGACTTAGTTACGTACCTGTAAGTGAGATATACCGAAAGTTTTCATAACACATCAAGGAAATTGCGGAACAACGCTTCTCGGCACACAGAGCTAAGATCGCTATGTACGCAAGTTTCCTTCGTTCGGAACGACTTAGTTACGTGCCTGTAAGCGAGATTTGCCGAAAATTTTCATAACACATCAAGGAAATTGAGGAACAGCGCCTCTCGGCACACACAGCTAAGATCGCTATGTACGCAAGTTTCCTTCGTTCGGAACGACTTAGTAACGTACCTGTAAGTGAGATATACCGAAAGTTTTCATAACACATCAAGGAAATTGAGGAACAACGCTTCTCGGCACACAGAGCTAAGATCGCTATGTACGCAAGTTTCCTTCGTTCGGAACGACTTAGTTACGTGTCTGTAAGCGAGATTTGCCGAAAATTTTCATAACACATCAAGGAAATTGAGGAACAACGCTTCTCGGCTCACAGAGAGCTAAGATCGCTATGTACGCAAGTTTCCTTCGTTCGGAACGACTTAGTTACGTACCTGTAAGTGAGATTTGCCGAAAATTTTCATAACACATCAAGGAAATTGAGGAACAACGCTTCTCGGCACACAGAAGCTAAGATCGCTATGTACGCAAGTTTCCTTCGTTCGGAACGACTTAGTTACGTGCCTGTAAGTGAGATTTACCGAAAGTTTTCATAACACATCAAGGAAATTGAGGAACAACGCTTCTCGGCACACAGAGCTAAGATCGCTATGTACGCAAGTTTCCTTCGTTCGGAACGACTTAGTTACGTACCTGTAAGTGAGATATACCGAAAGTTTTTATAACACATCAAGGAAATTGAGGAACAACGCTTCTCGGCTTACAAAGCTAAGAAGGAAGTGTACGCAAGTTTCCTTCGTTCGGAACGACTTAGTTACGTGCCTGTAAGAGAGATATGCCGAAAGTTTTCATAACACATCAAGGAAATAGAGGAACAACGCTTCTCGGCACACAGAGCTAAGATCGCTATGTACGCAAGTTTCCTTCGTTCGGAACGACTTAGTTACGTACCTGTAAGTGAGATATACCGAAAGTTTTCATAACACATCAAGGAAATTGAGGAAACAACGCTTCTCGGCACACAGAGCTAAAATCGCTATGTACGCAAGTTCCCTTCGTTCGGAACGACTTAGTTACGTACCTGTAAGTGAGATTTGCCGAAAATTTTCATAACACATCAAGGAAAATTGAGGAACAACGCTTCTCGGCACACAGAGCTAAGATCGCTATGTACGCAAGTTTCCTTCGTTCGGAACGACTTAGTTACGTGCCTGTAAGTGAGATTACGAAAATTTTCATAACACATCAAGGAAATTGAGGAACAACGCTTCTCGGCTCACAGAGCTAAGATCGCTATGTACGCAAGTTTCCTTCGTTCGGAACGACTTAGTTACGTGCCTGTAAGTGAGATATGCCGAAAGTTTTCATAACACATCAAGGAAATTGAGGAACAACGCTTCTCGGCACACAGAGCTAAGATCGCTATGTACGCAATTTTCCTTCGTTCGGAACGACTTAGTTACGTGCCTGTAAGCAATTTTCATAACACATCAAGGAAATTGAGGAACAACGCTTCTCGGCACACAGAGATAAGATCGCTATGTACGCAAATTTCCTTTGTTCGGGACGACTTAGTTACGTGCCTGTAAGCGAGATTAGCGGAAAATTTTCATAACACATCAAGGAAATTGAGGAACAACGCTTCTCGGCACAGAGAGCTAAAATCGTTATGTACGCAAGTTTCCTTCGTTCGGAACGATTTAGTTACGTGCCTGAAGGCGAGATTTGCCGAAAATTTTCATAACACATCAAGGAAATTGAGGAACAACGT
The DNA here is from genome assembly GCA_907163055.1 of Formica aquilonia x Formica polyctena. Lineage (NCBI taxonomy): Eukaryota > Metazoa > Arthropoda > Insecta > Hymenoptera > Formicidae > Formica > Formica aquilonia x Formica polyctena. The sequence goes on along the minus strand of CAJQTV010001187.1, from coordinate 16,046 downwards.
TTCTCGGCTAAACAAAGCTAAGAAGGAAGTTTACGCAAGTTTCCTTCGTTCGGGACGACTTAGTTACGTGCCTGTAAGTGAGATTTGCCGAAAATTTTCATAACACATCAAGGAAATTGAGGAACAACGCTTCTCGGCACACAGAGCTAAGATCGCTATGTACGCAAGTTTCCTTCGTTCGGAACGACTTAGTTACGTACCTGTAAGTGAGATATACCGAAAGTTTTCATAACACATCAAGAAAATTGAGGAACAACGCTTCTCGGTACACAGAGCTAAGATCGCTATGTACGCAAGTTTCCTTCGTTCGGAACGACTTAGTTACGTACCTGTAAGTGAGATATACCGAAAGTTTTCATAACACATCAAGGAAATGGAGGAACAACGCTTCTCGGCACACAGAGCTAAGATCGCTATAAACGCAAGTTTCCTTCGTTCGGAACGACTTAGTTACGTACCTGTAAGAGAGATATACCGAAAGTTTTCATAACACATCAAGGAAATTGAGTAACAACGCTTCTCGGCAGACAGAGCTAAGATCGCTATGTACGCAAGTTTCCTTCGTTCGGAACGACTTAGTTACGTGCCTGTAAGCGAGATTTGCCGAAAATTTTCATAACACATCATGGAAATAGAGGAACAACGCTTCTCGGCACACAGAGCAAAGATCGCTATGTACGCAATTTTCCTTCGATCGGAAAGACTTAGTTTCGTACCTGTAAGGGAGATATACCGAAAGTTTTCATAACACATCAACGAAAGTGAGGAACAACGCTTCTCGGCACACAGAGCTAAGATCGCTATGTACGCAAGTTTCCTTCGTTCGGAACGACTTAGTTACGTACCTGTAAGTGAGATATACCGAAAGTTTTCATAACACATCAAGGAAATTGAGGAACAACGCTTCTCGGCACACAGAGCTAAGATCGCTATGTACGCATGATTCCTTCGTTCGGAACGACTTAGTTACGTGCCTGTAAGCGAGATTTGCCGAAAATTTTCATAACACATCAAGGAAATTGAGGAACAACGCTTCTCGGCACACAGAGCTAAGATCGCTATGTACGCAAGTTTCCTTCGTTCGGAACGACTTAGTTACGTGCCTGTAAGCGAGATTTGCCGAAAATTTCATAACACATCAAGAAAATTGAGGAACAACGCTTCTCGGCACACAGAGCTAAGATCGCTATGTACGCAAGTTTCCTTCGTTCGGAACGACTTAGTTACGTACCTGTAAGTGAGATATGCCGAAAATTTTCATAACACATCAAGGAAATTTAGAAACAACGCTTCTCGGCACACAGAGCTAAGATCGCTATGTACGCAAGTTTCCTTCGTTCGGAACGACTTAGTTACGTACCTGTAAGTGAGATATACCGAAAGTTTTCATAACACATCAAGGAAATTGAGGAACAACGCTTCTCGGCACACAGAGCTAAGATCGCTATGTACGCAAGTTTCCTTCGTTCGGAACGACTTAGTTACGTGCCTGTAAGCGAGATTTGCCGAAAATTTTTATAACACATCAAGGAAATTGAGGAACAACGCTTCTCGGCACACAGAGCTAAGATCGCTATGTACGCAAGTTTCCTTCGTTCGGAACGACTTAGTTACGTACCTGTAAGTGAGATATACCGAAAATTTTCATAACATCAAGGAAATTGAGGAACAACGCTTCTCGGCACACACAGAGCTAAGATCGCTATGTACGCAAGTTTCCTTCGTTCGGAACGACTTAGTTACGTACCTGTAAGTGAGATATACCAAAAGTTTTCATAACACATCAAGGAAATTGAGGAACAACGCTTCTCGGCTTACAAAGCTAAGATGGAAAAGGAAACTTGCGTACATAGCGATCTTATCTCTGTGAGCCGGAAGCGTTGTTCCTCAATTTCCTTGATGTGTTATAAAAATTTTCGTCAAATCTCACTTACAGGCACGTAACTAAGTCGTTCCGAACGAAGGAAACTTGCGTACATAGCGATCTTATCTTTGTGAGCCGAGAAGCGTTGTTCCTCAATTTCCTTGATGTGTTATGAAAATTTTCGGCAAATCTCACTTACAGGAACGTAACTAAGTCGTTCCGAACGAAGGAAACTTGCGTACATAGCGATCTTATCTCTGTGAGCCGAGAAGCGTTGTTCCTCAATTTCCTTGAGGTGTTATGAAAATTTTCGGCAAATCTCACTTACAGGCACGTAACTAAGTCGTTCCGAACGAAGGAAACTTGCGAAGATAGCGAACTTAGCTCTGTGCGCCGAGAAGCGTTGTTCCTCAATTTCCTTGATGTGTTATGAAAATTTGTTCGGCAAATCTCACTTACAGGCACGTAACTAAGTCGTTCCGAACGAAGGAAACTTGCGTACATAGCGATCTTATCTCTGTGAGCCGAGAAGCGTTGTTCCTCAATTTCCTTGATGTGTTATGAAAATTTTCGGCAAATCTCACTTACAGGCACGTAACTAAGTCGTTCCGAACGAAGGAAACTTGCGTACATAGCGATCTTATCTCTGTGAGCCGAGAAGCGTTGTTCCTCAATTTCCTTGATGTGTTATGAAAATTTTCGGCAAATCTCACTTACAGGCACGTAACTAAGTCGTTCCGAACGAAGGAAACTTGCGTACATAGCGATCTTATCTCTGTGAGCCGAGAAGCGTTGTTCCTCAATTTCCTTGATGTGTTATGAAAATTTTCGGCAAATCTCACTTACAGGCACGTAACTAAGTCGTTCCGAACGAAGGAAACTTGCGTACATAGCGATCTTATCTCTGTGAGCCGAGAAGCGTTGTTCCTCAATTTCCTTGATGTGTTATAAAAATTTTCGGCAAATCTCACTTACAGGCACGTAACTAAGTCGTTCCGAACGAAGGAAACTTGCGTACATAGCGATCTTATCTTTGTGAGCCGAGAAGCGTCGTTCCTCAATTTCCTTGATGTGTTATGAAAATTTTCGGCAAATCTCACTTACAGGAACGTAATTAAGTCGTTCCGAGAAGCCGAGAAGCGTTGTTCCTCAATTTTCTTGATGTGTTATAAAAAGTTTCGGCGAATCTCACTCACAAGCACGTAAATAAGACGTTGCGAACGAAGGAAACTTGCGTACAAAACGATCTTATCTCTGTGAGCCGAAAAGCGTTGTTCCTCAATTTCCTTGATGTGTTATGAAAAATTTTCGGCAAATCTCACTTACAGGCACGTAACTAAGTCGTTCCGAACGAAGGAAACTTGCGTACATAGCGATCTTAGCTCTGTGTGCCGAAAAGCGTTGTTCCTCAATTTCCTTGATGTGTTATGAAAATTTTCGGCAAATCTCACTTACAGGCACGTAACTAAGTCGTTCCGAACGAAGGAAACTTGCGTACATAGCGATCTTATCTCTGTGTGCCGAGAAGCGTTGTTCCTCTATTTCCTTGATGTGTTATGAAAATTTTCGGCAAATCTCGCTTACAGGCACGTAACTAAGTCGTTCCGAACGAAGGAAACTTGCGTACATAGCGATCTTAGCTCTGTGTGCCGAGAAGCGTTGTTCCTCAATTTCCTTGATGTGTTATGAAAATTTTCGGCAAATCTCACTTACAGGCACGTAACTAAGTCGATCCGAACGATGGAATATTGCGTACAGAGCGATATTATCTCTGTGAGTCGAGAAGCGTTGTTCCTCAATTTCCTTGATGTGTTATGAAAACTTTCGGTATATCTCACTTACAGGTACGTAACTAAGTCGTTCCGAACAGAGGAAACTTGCGTACATAGCGATCTTAGCTCTGTGTGCCGAGAAGCGTTGTTCCTCAATTTCCTTGATGTGGTTATGAAAATTTTCGGCAAATCTCGCTTACAGGCACGTAACTAAGTCGTTCCGAACGAAGGAAACTTGCGTACACTTCCATCTTAGCTTTGTGTGTCAATTTCCTTGATGTGTTATGAAAACTTTCGGCAAATCTCACTTACAGGTACGTAACTAAGTCGTTCCGAACGAAGGAAACTTGCGTACATAGCGATCTTAGCTCTGTGAGCCGAGAAGCGTTGTTCCTCAATTTCCTTGATGTGTTATGAAAATTTTCGGCAAATCTCACTTACAGGTACGTAACTAAGTCGTTCCGAACGAAGGAAACTTGCGTACATAGCGATCTTAGCTCTGTGTGCCGAGAAGCGTTGTTCCTCAATTTCCTTGATGTGTTATGAAAATTTTCGGCAAATCTCACTTACAGGCACGTAACTAAGTCGTTACCGAACGAAGGAAACTTGCGTACATAGCGATCTTAGCTCTTGTGAGCCGAGAAGCGTTGTTCCTCAATTTCCTTGATGTGTTATGAAAACTTTCGGTAATCTCACTTACAGGTACGTAACTAAGTCGTTCCGAACGAAGGAAAACTTGCGTACATAGCGATCTTAGCTCTGTGTGCCGAGAAGCGTTGTTCCTCAATTTCCTTGATGTGTTATGAAAATTTTCGGCAAATCTCACTTACAGGCACGTAACTAAGTCGTTCCGAACGAAGGAAACTTGCGTACATAGCGATCTTAGCTCTGTGTGCCGAGAAGCGTTGTTCCTCAATTTCCTTGATGTGTTATGAAAATTTTCGGCAAATCTCGTTTACAGGCACGTAACTAAGTCGTTCCGAACGAAGGAAACTTGCGTACATAGCGATCTTAGCACTGTGTGCCGAGACGCGTTGTACCTAATTTCCTTGATGTGTTATGAAAATTTTCGGCAAATCTCACTGTGACCTATCCCCACCCTTCTCCACTCAAGATATTCGATAAGCAGTTGTTCCTCCATTTCCTTGACTCTCCTGACCAACTTTCAGCAAATATACGCTAACACGCAGCATGATATCTGAGTCGTTTCCCCGAACGAAGGACAACTTTGCCGTACGTGGCAATCTTCTGTAGCTCTATGAGTCGAGAGAGAAGAAGCGTTGTTTTCCTCCATTTCCTTGAATTGTGTTATGAAAAATTTGTCGGCCATATCTCACTTACAGATACGTTAACCTAGTGTCGTTACCGAATGAAAAGAAAGAAAATCTTGCGTAAATAAGCGATGTTATCTCATGTGAGCCTTGATGGGAAAGCGTTGTTCCTCTATATCCTTGATGTGTTATGAAAATTTTCGGCAAATCTCGCTTACAGGCACGTCATTAAGTCGTTCCGAACGAAGGAAATTTGCGTACATTTCCATTTCTTAACTCTGTCGTTTTGCCCGAGGAAACGTTTTGTTGCACGCTCAATTTCCTAATGTGTTATGAAAACTAGTCGGTATATCTCACTTACCGGCCACGTAACTAAGTGCGCTCCGTCCGACGAAGAAAAACTTGCGTACACAGCGATCTTATCTCTGTGAGCCGAGAAGCGTTGTTCCTCAATTTTCTTGAGGTGTTATAAAAATTTTCGGCAAATCTCACTACCAGGTAAGTAACTAAGTCGTTCCAGAACCCGAACGGAAACTTGCTGACATTAGCGAGGATCTTAAGCTTTCTGAGCCCCGAAGGAAGGAAGCGTTTGTTCCCCTCAATGCCGTGATGTGTTTATGAAAATTAAACGGCATAATCTTCACTTAACAGGTTCGTAAACTAGGTTCGTAAGGAATGAAGAAAAACTTGTTGCGTACATAACAGATCTTAACTCCTGTTATGCCCCGAGAAGCGTTTGTGACCCTCTAATTCCCCTTGGACGTGTTATGAACCAATGTCAGGCAAATCTCGCTTACAGGACGCGTAAACTTAAGCGTTCCGATACGAAGGAAAATAGCGATAACCATAGGCGATCTTTAAATATTGTGTTTTGAAGAGAGAAGGGGAAGCGTTGTCCACTCAATTTCCTTAATGTGTTATGAAAAATTATCGGCAAATCTTCGCTTACAGGGCCACGTCACTAAGTCGCTCCAAACGAAAAGTAAAACTTCGGCGTTTAACACAGTCGCATGTTTATCTCTGTGAGCCGAGAAGCGTTGTTCCTCAATTGCCTTGTCGTGTCATGAAAATTTTGCGCAAATCTCGTGTACAGGCACGTAACTAAGTCGTTTCTAGCGAAGGGGACCTTGACCAGTTACCATAGCGATCTTTAGCTCTGTTATGAGACCGAAGAAGCGGTATTTGTTCCTAAAGTTCCCTTTGATGTGTTATGAACAAGTTCTCCTCCTCTCTTTTTCTTCTTTTCAGGAGGCATATCTCACTTATAGGTTCGTAACTAGGTCGTAGCCGTAAATGAAAGAAACACTTGCGTACCACATAAAGCGATCTTATCTCTGTGAGACCAGGATAAGCGTTTTGTTCTGATCAATTTTCCCCTTGATGTGTTTATGAAACAATTGGCGGCTAACTCGCTAACAGTGTATGTAATTTAAAGTCGTAGCCCCGAACGATAGGAATCGTAGAGTGAAATAACGAAGCTTAGCAATCTGTGTTGCCAGGGAAGCAGGTTGTCCCTCAATTTTCCCAAAGGGTTATGAAAATATTCGGCAAAATCTCGCTTAAAGGGGCACGTAATTAAGTCGCTTCCGCAAGGAAGGAAACTTGCGTACACAGCGATGTTTATCTCTGTGAGCTCCGAGAAAGCGTTGCTGTTCCCCATTTGCTCTTGGAATATGTTATGTTAATTAAAATGTCGGCAAATCTCGCCACACACAGGACACGTAAAACCTTAAGGTCGTTTTTTCTGAGCGAAGGAACCATGCGTAACATTAGCATCATTTCTTAGGCTCTGTGAGCTGTCGAAGGAAAGAGGAAGGCAGGTTTGGGTCCTCAATTTTACTTGGTGTGTTCTGAAAATTATCGGCCAAATATCGCTTACAGGTTTCGTAAACTAGGTCGTACCCGCCCGAATGAAGAAAACGTGGCGCGCGTACACCTAGCGATCTTATTCTCTGTGAGCCGAGAGACGCGGTGCCCTTCCTCAATTTCCTTGATGTTTTATGAAAATTTTTATTTTTTATTATTTCAGCAAATCTCGCTTTTACCACAGGTACGTAATTAAGTCGTGCATCACAAAACGAAGGAAACTTGCGTACAATAGCGATTTTAAACGCTTGTGTGCCGAGAGAAGAAGAAGGCGTTGTCCCTTCAATTCACCTTAACTTGTGTTATGAAAAACATTATCGGCAAACCTCACTTACAGGCACGTACAACTAAGTTGTTCAGAGCGGGACGACAAGAATACTTGCGTACCACATCGATAGTTATTCATCTCTGGAGGCCCGAGTGGGAAGAAGCGTGCGTTGTTCCTCAATTTCCTTGATGAGTTATGCAAATTTTCGGCAAATCTCGCTTACAGGCACGTAACTAAGTCGTTCCGAACGAAGGAAACTTGCGTACATAGCGATCTTAGCTCTGTGAGCGAGAAGGGGAGAAAGCGAGAAAGCTGTTGTTCCTCCATTTCCTTTGATGTGTGATGCAAAATGTCGGTATATCTCACATACAGGTAAGTCACTAGGTTCGTACCGAACGAAGAAAAACTGGCGCTACATATCCGATCTGTAGCTCTGTGGTGCCGACGAAGAGAGCGTTGTTCCTCTATTTCCTGGATGTGTTATGAAAATTTTTGCAAAAATCTCGACTACAGGGCACGTAATGTATTAGAGTCGTTCCGAACGAAAGGAAAACTAGCGTACATTAAGCGATATCTAACTCTGTGTGCCGAGAAAGAAGCGGCGTTTTTGTCCCTCAAATTCCTTGATGTGTTCATGAAAAAATTTAGGCTGCAAATCTCACTAAAGGCCACCGGAAAAACTAAGTCGTTCCGAACGAAGGAAACTTGCGTACATAGCGATCTTAGCTCTGTGTGCCGAGAAGCGTTGTTCCTCAATTTCCTTGATGTGTTATGAAAACTTTTCGGCAAATCTCGATTACAGGCACGTGACTAAGTCGTTCCGAAATAAAAACTTGCGTGATGTGTTATGAAAACTTTCGGTATATCTCACTTACAAGTACGTAACTAAGTCGTTCCGAACGAAGGAAACTTGCGTACATAGCGATCTTAGCTCTGTGTGCCGAGAAGCGTTGATCCTTAATTTCCTTGTTGTGTTATAAAAATTTGCGGCAAATCTCGCTTACAGGCACGTAACTAAGTCGTTTCCGATCGAAGGAAACTTGCGTACATAGCGATCTTAGCTCTGTGGGTGCCGAGAAGCGTTGTTCTTCAATTTCCTTGATGAGTTATGAAAATTTTCGACAAATCTCACTTACAGGTACGTAACTAAGTCGTTCCGAACGAATGAAACTTGCGTACATAGCGATCTTAGCTCTGTGAGCCGAGAAGCGTTGTTCCTCAATTTCCTTGATGTGTTATGAAAATTTTCGGCAAATCTCACTTACAGGCACGTAACTAAGTCGTTCCGAACGAAGGAAACTTGCGTACATAGCGATCTTAGCTCTGTGTGCCGAGAAGCGTTGTGTCTCAATTTCCTTGATGTGTTATGAAAATTTTCGGCAAATCTCGCTTACAGGCACGTAACTAAGTCGTTCCGAACGAAAGCAACTTCCTGCAATAGCGATCTTAGTTCGGTGTGCCAAGAACGTTGTTCCTCAATTTTCCTTGATGTGTTACGATATGGGCCTTTAATTTTGGTTTAAATTTCTTTTTTTTCCCAGATTCACTAGTGTTCTCTAATAAAAAATTTATCACCTATTTTGTAACGAGTTGGTTTTGAATGACGTTTATAATATATTTTATTATAATTTTTATTTATCAACACTTAAAGCAATAAACGACTCGTTTTGTCTAACATTATAAAAAATTTAAATCTGTTTTAGTTTATTTTTTTTAAACAATTAACTAAACTAATCTGCTGATTTTGCTCTTTTCCAAAGACAACTTGGGACGGAGATGCTTTCAAAGAGGAAGGGAAGATTATTGATAACATACTGAATGTTCAAATAATCATTTCCACCTGGGGATCATGATTAACTTTGGGAAGGATGATTTTAAAAATCTATTCACCCTTTCAACCCTCCGTTTGCCCCCGGGAGCAGCTACAGCAAAAATAACCTATGGTTAAATTATTTTTCTTTAAAAAAATTTTCGAAATCTTAAGTCACGTATATTCGGGGATTTAGGGGCCCCGGGGAAATGCATACTAACGCGGACATTTGGGAAACTACAGTGAAATGTAAACCATTAAAAAAAGGGGGAATCTTTAAATTGCTTTTACACGGCAACATTTCTGTTGGGAAACTTTTGATAACGAGATTCACATCATTAGTCGTCTGACTATAATATCCCAACTGGACCCCATTTGTTGAAATCTTTTTTTAAATAAAAAAAAAGCAAATGCTTTTTAAAACTTGAATCAGTGTGAAGTTGCGTTTCTCGTTTGGAAATCATAAATACGAAGAACAGGAATGGGGTAATGTAACTTAAATTTTTCAAAGGTTGTCGACATTCATCTTTAAAAATAAAATCATTTGATTCGTAATAAATTGTAAGGTTTTGCAATATAAGCTAAAATTTTCAAGAATTTGCGAAAATAATTGTTAGCCCAAAAGAAAACTTGAAAACTCAACGTTTTTTCGGGATTTGGGAAAGTTTTAATTTGGCATTTGTATGTCGTGAATCAATGTATACCAGAAGCCGAAAAAAACAATTATCCAAATATCTATGGTCTTTTGTAAAAACAAACTTTTTTAAAATTAAATTTTCAAGGAATTTGTTTGAAAAAAATGAAAATTTTATATAAAGTTTCAATTATCTTAAATTGAAGAGGAGGGAATAAAATATCATCAATATAGACAAAAACTTTATCCTCTCGAATAATGACTGAAAAATCTGTATAATTCCCGTTGAAATTCAGGGGGGATTCACAAAAAAAAAGGGGTAAGCGATTGACTCAAACTGCCCCTCGGGAAGTCGCAAAAGAAAATACTTTTTGGTCAGGGAAAAATTTTAATATTGTGAAAACATCCTTAAGGTCTAAAAGAGAAAAATCTTCTTATTCGTTAACCGCGTAGCAATCTCGTTTAAAAGGGGAAAAGGGTATTTTTGTTTAACTACCCGATCGTTTAAGAGAAAAATAAACAAAAAGACGCATTGTTCCTTTCTTACGAACTGTATTTACACCCACAGTATGGAAAAAAACACTTGGTTTAATAATTCCACGTGTGAAAAATCGTCAGTTATTTCCCGGATTTGAATCGTTTGCCCATGCAAAACGCGGGGGCGCTAAGCATGGGTTTAAATTTCTTAATGTTTACTTTCACATGATGATAAATCTCGCTAATAAAACTTCCATATTCTTACTTCATTAAAAATTGCTATTATTTTCTGATAATCTCATTTCCAAAATCTGTTTTAATATGGGAAAAATGGAATTTTTTTTTAAAAAAGATCTTCTAATATTCAGCAATGCTACTTCTTTAAAAACTTTAATCTATCATTGCTTTTTTATTTGACGGATAAAAATATAAGTTATTTATTTCAGCTAAAATCTCGTCCTTAAATATCTACAAAAAATATCTTAAAACAAAAGGGAAAAATTAACCTTCCCAAATAAAATTGGGAAAGGGGATTCAAACAATTGAGTACAATGACCAAGAATAGGAATTAAATTTCCAGAAGAACACAGATGATAAGAAATCAATGGATTTTTAAGCACAAATCTTCAAGTCATTAAATATTGCTGACACTTTGGGATATGAAAGAAAACAGGACTACGGTGTCTAATAGAGCTTTCAAAGTGCACGGAATAGGATTTATGAACGACTTAAGAGAAGAATCTTCGTATCCAGTCGTCTGGTAACCTATCGTTGAAGAAGCTATCGGAGTGTGGTCTCTCTGGGATGTAATAGTTTCTATCGGTGTTGCAGGGATCAATGGCAGCTACTTGTGTTTAGGTATCTTTGAAGCCGTAGATTGGAAGTTGTATTTTCTCTTCAATCTGAAGCAGTTGTCCTTAATGTGACCACGCGTACGGCATAAAATTACACCACAAATACATTATTTATCCTTAAAATCCTTTGAAAAGATGTCAAAAGAATCGGTTTTCGGAGATAGATGATGTAGCATTGTCTCGTCCTTTGTTTGTGATTTAAAGTGAGATGGGTACTCTTTCTTCACATTTCCAAAAGACGAGGGAAAACCCTATGCACTATCATTGAGGAAGGTATCCAAGGAGGAATCCAGCACGAATGACCAGGACTGCAGCACTACGAATAGAATCATTAGTTATTCCAACTATCAAAAAAGTGAAATTGCATCATCATCAGGTAAACCTTAGTATTTGCAATTAAAGAGAGTTTTCTCCAATGCATAATCTTGGAAAAGATTCATTAGGATAATTCCATTTTCGTGGACTCGACTTTTTTTTCATTATAAATTTCATAAAGGAATATTTCGTTTAAAAGTTTCAGTAAAGCTTCCGTGAAACTTGGGCCAAGTGTTCATTTATTGTTCCGTGCCCAAGCTCCAAAACCATTTGCGAGGCGATTTTATCCAATTTACTATGCTACCAAGCTAACAACCATAATATCGTTGAGATGCACCATGAATCGAGGACAATCGGTCAAACCGTTTTGAAATCCAAATTTCTACATTCTATCATCAATGCTTTACCAACTAAATGCAGGTAATTGTTGAAGCTAACAGAATTGACTGTATTTACAGAAATCTTAGTTGGAAGTCGCAATTTGAACCAGTAAAAAGGTTTGATTGCACTCGCATTAGTTGATGTCGGACCGAACCATTTAAAATGGTTTGAAAGCACCTGCATTTGATATCGTGTTTCAGGTTGAGGTTATAAAAATAGGAACACAGACTGTGACCTTGTGATCCGGCATTACCCGAAAATGAGGCATAGGATGATAAAAAATTCCATCATTTGTTGCATTCATTTGCTGTTGATGTTTCGCCAAGAAGAAGCACCAATCTTTGGAAGAAAGAATCTTCCGGCATCGCTCCTGCAGTATTACTCATTGAGGAAGAATGGGAAACTGTTTGAGCGGTTTAGACCTTCTTCAGGGGTTTTTTGAAAAGCTGGTAAAGTGTTGGAAGCAGTTGCTTCTCCGACGATGAACATGGATGAAAAGGATCATCCCCATTGATTTCAAAAATAGAGAGTAACTAAGTCGTCCGAACGAGGAAACTTTGCGTACATAGCGATCTTAGCTTTCATGTGTGCCCACCCATAGCGTTTGTTCTTCTATCTTCAAAAAAAAATAAAGGTGACCTTTACGAAGTTTAGGGGGGGGGATTTTTCAATTGCAAATCTCGCTTCACGTTGGCACGTACTAAGTCGTTCCGAACGAGGAAACTTGCGTCATAGCGATCTTACCTTTGTGGCCCCAGTTGAGACGCGCCCTTGTTTCTCCAGTTTTCCTTGATGTGTTACAAAACACTATCGGGATAATATCTTTCACTTACAGGTACGTACTAAAGGACGTTCCGAACGAAGGAAACTTGCGGCATAGCGATCTTAGCTCTGTGTGCCGAATAAGCGTTGTTCCTCTATTTCCTTTTTGTGTATATAAAAAGGGGGGACCACAAATCTGGCTTACAAAACAAACGTCAAATAAGTTCGTTCCGAACGCTGGAACACCTTGCTGGAGATTTCCATTTAGCTTTGGGAAGCCGATAATTGCGAATTGTTTCCTCATTTCCCTGGATGTGCCCCAAAACTTTCGGTATATCTCACTTTACAGATTCACTGAAGATAATGCAAATACTTGGTACATTGCACTGATATTATTCATGTATCGATTCTCACTGTTATTAGCTACGAATTAATAATCGACCATAAGATCAAAAGAGAAAGCTGCAGCACTGATCCCACTTCTGGAAAAAATTTGCCTGTAATGACAGCGAGTCCAATTTTGTAGTTTGAAAGGAGGAATGGCTTTTTCAAAAGGGTAATCGGTTAAACAGGTGAAACATGATTCCATCTTAGCTTTTTAGGCACGTAACTAAGTCGTTCCGAACGAAGGAAACTTGCGTACATAGCGATCTTAGCTCTGTGTGCCGAGAAGCGTTGTTCCTCAATTTCCTTGATGTGTTATGAAAACTTTCGGTATATCTCACTTACAGGTACGTAACTAAGTCGTTCCGAACGAAGGAAACTTGCGTACATAGCGATCTTAGCTCTGTGTGCCGAGAAGGGTTGTTCCTCAATTTCCTTGAAGTGTTATAAAAATTTTCGGCAAATCTCGCTTACAGGCACGTAACTAAGTCGTTCCGAACGAAAAAAACTTGCGTACATAGCGATCTTAGCTCTGTGTGCCGAGAAGCGTTGTTCCTCAATTTCCTTGATGTGTTATGAAAACTTTCGGTATATCTCGCTTACAGGCACGTAACTAAGTCGTTCCGAACGAAGGAAAATTGCGTACATAGCGATATTATCTCTGTGAGTCGAGAAGCGTTGTTCCTCATTTCCTTGATGTGTTATGAAAATTTTCGGCAAATCTCGCTTAAAGGCACGTAACTAAGTCGTTCCGAACGAAGGAAACTTGCGTACATAGCGATCTTAGCTCTGTGTGCCGAGAAGCGTTGTTCCTACATTTCCTTGATGTGTTATGAAAAATTTCGGCAAATCTCGCTTACAGGCACGTAACTAAGTCGTTCCGAATCGAAGGAAACTTGCGTACATAGCGATCTTAGCTCTGTGTGCCGAGAAGCGTTGTTCCTCAATTTCCTGATGTGTTATGAAAATTTTCGGCAAATCTCGCTTACAGGCACGTAACTAAGTCGTTCCGAACGAAGGAAACTTGCGTTCATAGCGATCTTAGCTCTGTGCGCCGAGAAGAGTTGTTCCTCAGTTTCCTTGGTGTGTTATGAAAATTTTCGGCAAATCTCACTTACAGGCACGGAACTAAGTCGTTCCGATAGAAGAAAACTTGCGTACACATCCATATAAGCCTTGTGAGCAGAGAAGCGTTGTTCCTCAATTTCCCTGTTGTGTTATGAAAATTTTCGGCAAATCTCACTTACAGGCACGTAACTAAGTCGTTCCGAACAAAGGAAACTTGCGTACATAGCGATCTTAGCTCTGTGTGCCGAGAAGCGTTTTCCCTCAATTTCCTTGATGTGTTATGAAAACTTTCGGTATATCTCACTTACAGGTAAGTAACTAAGTCGTTCCTAACGAATGAAACTTGCGTACATAGTGATCATAGCTCTGTGTGCCGAGAAGCTTTGTTCCTCAATTTCCTTGATGTGTTATGAAAATTTTCGGCAAATCTCGCTTACAGGCACGTAACTAAGTCGTTCCGAACGTAGGAAACTTGCGTACATAGCGATCTTAGCTCTGTGTGCCAAGAAGCGTTGTTACTCAATTTCCTTGATGTGTTATGAAAATTTTCGGCAAATCTCGCTTACAGGCACGTAACTAAGTCGTTCCGAACGAAGGAAACTTGCGTACATAGCGATCTTAGCTCTGTGTGCCGAGAAGCGTTGTTCCTCAATTTCCTTGATGTGTTATGAAAATTTTCGGCATATCTCACTTACAGGTACGTAACTAAGTCGTTCCGAACGAAGGAAACTTGCGTACATAGCGATCTTAGCTCTGTGTGCCGAGAAGCGTTGTTCCTCAATTTCCTTGATGTGTTTATGAAAATTTTCGGCAAATCTCGCTTACAGGCACGTAACTAAGTCGTTCCGAACGAAGGAAACTTGCGTACATAGCGATCTTAGCTCTGTGTGCCGAGAAGCGTTGTTCCTCAATTTCCTTGATGTGTTATGAAAATTTTCGGCAAATCTCGCTTACAGGCACGTAACTAAGTCGTTCCGAACGAAGGAAAACTTGCGTACATAGCGATCTTAGCTCTGTGTGCCGAGAAGCGTTGTTCCTCAATTTCCTTGATGTGTTATGAAAACTTTCGGCAAATCTCACTTACAGGTACGTAACTAAGTCGTTCCGAACGAAGGAAACTTGCGTACATAGCGATCTTAGCTCTGTGTGCCGAGAAGCGTTGTTCCTCAATAATTTCCTTGATGTGTTATGAAAATTTTCGGCAAATCTCGCTTACAGGCACGTAACTAAGTCGTTCCGAACGAAGGAAACTTGCGTACATAGCGATCTTAGCTCTGTGTGCCGAGAAGCGTTGTTCCTCAATTTTCCTTGATGTGTTATGAAAACTTTCGGTAAATCACACAGACAGGTACGTAACTAAGTCGTTCCGAACGAAGGAAACTTGCGTACATAGATTACAGGCACGTAACTAAGTCGTTCCGAACGAAGGAAACTTGCGTACATAGCGATCTTAGCTCTGTGTGCCGAGAAGCGTTGTTCCTCAATTTCCTTGATGTGTTATGAAAACTTTCGGCATATCTCGCTTACAGGCACGTAACTAAGTCGTTCCGAACGAAGGAAACTTGCGTACATAGCGATCTTAGCTCTGTGTGCCGAGAAGCGTTGTTCCTCAATTTCCTTGATGTGTTATGAAAACTTTCGGTATATCTCACTTACAGGTACGTAACTAAGTCGTTCCGAACTAAAGAAACTTGCGTACATAGCGATCTTAGCTCTGTGTGCCGAGAAGCGTTGTTCCTCAATTTCCTTGATGTGTTATGAAAATTTTCGGCAAATCTCGCTTACAGGCACGTAACTAAGTCGTTCCGAACGAAGGAAACTTGCGTACATAGCGATCTTAGCTTTGTGTGCCGAGAAGCGTTGTTCCTCAATTTCCTTGATGTGTTATGAAAACTTTCGGTATATCTCACTTACAGGTACGTAACTAAGTCGTTCCGAACGAAGGAAACTTGCGTACATAGCGATCTTAGCTCTGTGTGCCGAGAAGCGTTGTTCCTCAATTTCCTTGATGTGTTATGAAAATTTTCGGCAAATCTTACTTACAGGCACGTAACTAAGTCGTTCCGAACGAAGGAAACTTGCGTACATAGCGATCTTAGCTCTGTGTGCCGAGAAGCGTTGTTCCTCAATTTCTTTGATGTGTTATGAAAATTTTCGGCAAATCTCGCTTACAGGCACGTAACTAAGTCGTTCCGAACGAAGGAAACTTGCGTACATAGCGATCTTAGCTCCGTGTGCCGAGAAGCGTTGTTCCTCAAGTTCCTTGATGTGTTCTGAAAATTTTCGGCAAATCTCGCTTACAGGCACGTAACTAAGTCGT
>CAJQTV010001181.1:0-51105 GCA_907163055.1 Formica aquilonia x Formica polyctena | reverse complement strand
GTGGTGATAAAAAATGCAAAGCCAACAATTTAGATTTGCATAATTTGGGATCAATGTAACATGCTTGCGAATGACCAAGTTTCTTTGATTGTTGATATGAACATGTTCCTATTGATTTAACAAATGTCGAAATATTTCTCACTTTTAAACACTTGGATACTGTTGTTAGAAATTGTTTAAATCGTTCAATTATAACAGCATCATTTATTCTGCATAGATATCCACATTTCCAAGATATTATTTTTCTTCGTTTATTTTTTGTCGTTGTTGGTAAAACATTAATTACTTGCCCATTTTTATTAACCATTAATGCTTCCTTAAATTCAACGTACTTGTAACTACTTTCAAAAAAATATGATTCTGTGGAAGCAGTATGTTTACTTAAACCACATAAAACTTGATTATAATTATTGGAAATAATGTCTTCCTTACATGTATTAGCGCGACTTAAACATACTTCTGCTTTTTCTCTTAATAAGGCTAATGTCTTTCTTAAGATGATTATGTATTTGTCCCCAGCGTGTATACACCATTTAATTATTCGTTCTGCTCGTATCCTTTTTTCTTCTATTCGTGATCCTTCAATATTTTTTAAAAGAATTTTAACATATATCTCCATCGATTGCAAAAGTCCAATTTTATCTAATAAATTGCATGTGTCGGCTTTTCGTTTTGCTGCACGTTTTATAACTTCATTTTCTTCATTATCACATATTATTTGTTTTTCGATCTGTATCTGATGTTGTTTTCCAGCTTCATTTTTTCTTTGTATACGTTTTCGACGTGTATCTACTCATTTATATTCCACTACGCTTAAAGATGGAACATTTTTTGAAATGCCACAAGTACAATCTTGTGGAAAATGTTCAATTATGTTAGTTTCAAAAATTCTAAGCAAATGATTTCTCATCAAAGAATGTTCATACTTTACAGTGTCTGGTTCTAAACCAAATAATAATGATACGGCAAACGCAATTGCAAACACTCCACAATCATTTGCATTTGGTTGTTGTTGCACTTTAGGAAATGTAATATTATTATTATTGAAAGTAAAAAATGGATACAATTTTTTTAAATATATTTCATGGTGGGTATGTAGTTTTCCATAATTTAATGAATCATATATATATATTATTTTCCTGTCGTAATAGCTACATACCCAATGACCATCATATGTCGATGTACCGCTATGCAAGATTTGTATATGATCTTGCATAGTTGAAATAGGCTCTATTGTTTCGGGACATTGAATTCTCCATGTATCACGAGGACAGAAAAAAGAGCAATTTTTTAGTAACGTTTGAAATGCGTCGATATGAGTATCTTCCAACCATGCATTTTGCTTCATAATATTTATGTCGTAATCTGATAATTTTTTATTGCATAATTCTTTATTTTTAGGACATGTATAAAACTTTTTCAATTTCTCACACTCACGCCTTTCGTCTAAAGCGTAATATTTACATGTTTTCTCACGCTCATCATCTTTATCATTTGTATATTTCAAACATTTTATTGTACGATTTTCTAATAAATTGCATGTGTATGCTTTCCGTTTTGCTACACGTTTTTTTAATATATCAAACGAATATTTCATACGTTTTTTAGCATCGTAATTAATAATATCTGCATCATACAATTTACGCTTAATAATATTTTTACTATCACTTTTAATTACAGACGACTGTTTCTTTCTACACTTCTTTTTCTCAGATTTGATGCCCTTCACAAACAAAGCTTCTTTTTTACAACAGTCTTTCTGAAATATCGTATCTTTTACAAACAAAGGATCTTTTACACAACTGTAATTTTCAGATGTGATGTCTTTTATAGACATGATATCTTTTGCAGACAAACATTTCTTTCCACACCTGCCTTCTTCAGATGTGATATCTTTTGCAGATAAAACTTTCTTTCCAAATCTGCCTTTTTTAGGTGTGATGTCTTTTACAGACACGATATCTTTTGCAGACAAACATTTCTTTCCATATCTATCTTCTTCACATGTGATGTCTTTAACAGACATGATATCTTTTTTAGATAAAATTTCTTTTATACACTTGTCTTTTTCAGATGTGATTTGTTTTTCGATCCGTAGTTGATATTGTTTTTGAATTTTATATTTCTTTTGTATACGTTTTCGACGTGCATCTACTTTTTTATATTCGACTACGCTTAAAAATGGAACATTTTTTGGAATGCCACAAGTACAATCTTGTGGAAAATGTTCAATTACGTTAGTTTCAAATATTCTGAGCAAATGATTTCTCATCAAAGAATGTTCATACTTTATAGTGCCTGGTTTTAAACCAAATAATAATGATACGGCAAACGCAATTGCAAACACTCCACAATCATTTCCATTTGGTTGTTGTTGCACTTTAGGAAATTTAATATTATTATTATTGAAAGTAAAAAATGGATACAATTTTTTTAAATATATTTCATGGTGGGTATGCAGTTTTCCATAATTTAATGAATCATATATATATATTATTCTCCTGTCGTAATAGCTACATACCCAGTGACCATCATATGTCGATGTACCGCTATGCAAGATTTGTATATGATCTTGCATAGCTGAAATAGGCTCTATTGTTTCGGGACATTGAATTCTCCATGTATCACGAGGATAGAAAGAAGAGCAATTTTTTAGTAACGTTTGAAATGCGTCCATATGGGTATCTTCCAACCATGCATTTTGCTTTATAATATTTATGTCGTAATCTGATAATTTTTTATTACATAATTCTTTATTTTTAGGACATGTATAAAACTTTTTCAATTTCTCACACTTACGCCTTTCATCTAAAGCGTAATATTTACATGTTTTCTCACGCTCATCATCTTTATCATTTGTATATTTCAAACATTTTATTATACGATTTTCTAATAAATTACATGTGCATACTTTCCGTTTTGCTACACGTTTTTTTAATATATCAAACGAATATTTCATACGTTTTTTAGCATCGCAATTAATAATATCTGCATCATACAATTTACGCTTAATATTATTTTTACTATCACTTTTAATTACAGACGACTGTTTTTTTCTACACTTCTTTTTCTCAGATTCGATGCCCTTCACAGACAAAGCTTCTTTTTTACAACAGTCTTTCTGAAATATCGTATCTTTTACAAACAAAGGATCTTTTACACACCTGTAATTTTCAGATGTGATGTCTTTTACAGACATGATATCTTTTGCAGACAAACATTTCTTTTCACACCTGCCTTCTTCAGGTGTGATGTCTTTTACAGACACGATGTCTTTTGCAGACAAACATTTCTTTCCACACCTGCCTTTTTCAGCTATGATGTCTTTTACAAACACGATGTCTTTTGCAGACAAACATTTCTTTCCACACCTGTCTTTTTCAACTATGATATCTTTTACAGATACAATGTCTTCTTCAGACAAATATTCTTTTCTGTAGCTATAATTTTCAAGTGCGATGTCTTTTACAGACACGATATCTTTTTCAGACAAACATTTCTTTCCATATCTATCTTCTTCACATGTGATGTCTTTAACAGACATGATATCTTTTTTAGATAAAATTTCTTTTATACACTTGTTTTTTTCAGATGTGATTTGTTTTTCGATCCGTAGTTGATATTGTTTTTTAATTTTATATTTCTTTTGTATAAGTTTTCGACGTGCATCTACTCTTTTATGTTCCACTACGCTTAAAGATGGAACATTTTTTGGAATGCCACAAGTACAATCTTGTGGAAAATGTTCAATTACGTTAGTTTCAAATATTCTGAGCAAATGATTTCTCATCAAAGAATGTTCATACTTTATAGTGCCTGGTTTTAAACCAAATAATAATGATACGGCAAACGCAATTGCAAAAACTCCACAATCATTTCCATTTGGTTGTTGTTGCACTTTAGGAAATTTAATATTATTATTATTGAAAGTAGAAAATGGATACAATTTTTTTAAATATATTTCATGGTGGGTATGTAGTTTTCCATAATTTAATGAATCATATATATATATTATTTTCCTGTCGTAATAGCTACATACCCAGTGACCATCATATGTCGATGTACCGCTATGCAAGATTTGTATATGATCTTGCATAGCTGAAATAGGCTCTATTGTTTCGGGACATTGAATTCTCCATGTATCACGAGGATAGAAAGAAGAGCAATTTTTTAGTAACGTTTGAAATGCGTCCATATGAGTATCTTCCAACCATGCATTTTGCTTTATAATACTTATGTCATAATTTGATAATTTTATTATATTTTTTATTGTCATTTTTGTTTTTGTTATCTCTTGTCTTTTTTCAATTCAATTTGATTTATTTGATTATTTATATTATTAATTTTTTAACTAAATAATAATGATATGTAATATAGCACTTACTTGATTTTATCTTTGCTGTATGAATTGTCTGCTGCCAACCTAACTTCTTTCTAAATGAAAAATAAAAGATATTAAGTAAACATTTTACAATTTTCAATATATTTTACGAAACATTTCGCATTTTATATATATATATATATATATATATATATATACTGGGTGTCCTAAAACTACCGTATTTCCTCTTAATAACAGATTCCTTAGAAAATTTCAAGACGAAAATCCTAATACAAAAATGTCGAGACTATAATAGTTTTTAAATGGGAAGCGATTATATTTTACGAATGACAGGGCTGAGATTTCGCGCGCTCAGGTACGGCGAAATAGTAGACACCTTCATGGTAACATTGATCGACCACTTTGACAGCTGAAGTTGAAACATGTCACAAATTTTTACTTGAATCATTTTTGAGATGCCTTTAGTTCTTGCATCCATTATTCGTAAAAAGAATATACTAATGCAATGCGTGAAAACAGAAAAGCGGGAAAACATAATGACAATGCTATTGTAAATTTATACGATAATCATAATATCATAAAAAGGGCGCCCCATTCATAGAACACTTTTTTCACTTGTTATTTCGCCGTGCCTGAGCGCGCGAAATTTCAGCCCTGTCAATCGTAAAATTTAATCGCTTCCCGTTTAAAAACTATTATAGTCTCGGCATTTTTGTATTAGGATTTTTATCTTGAAATGTTCTAAGGTATCTGCCATTAAGAGGAAATACGTAGTTTTAGGAAACCCTGTATATACTGTGACGTTGCCGTCTCGCGCGCGTCCGCCGAGTTCCTCTCCGATCGAAAAGCGCGGGCTGAAGGGCCGCGCCAGTCGAATCATTGCGAGAACCGTACCGTTACCTCCAGAGAGGCGTCATTAATTGAGATTTCGAGCGTAATATTAATTTCGTTTATGATTTTCTTTCGTATGAATAATTCATTTGGGAGCCTCATCGGAAGAAGGAGCGGAAAGTCGCTGAAGCGTCACGGAAAATACGATCGCCAATCAAGGAAGACCTTGGAGAGGCAAGGAGCCAGCAATTTGGAAATCCAAAACATCTAACGGCCAAACTAGCTACGTCACGACGGGATCAGGACCCGCACACGTGATGCGCAACGCACGGGACAGTGAGGGGATCCTCGCGCAAGGACACAGGCCCGTGCGGATCCGGCCCCCGCGGAGGGACTGCAATTCTGCACCCGATGGCGTGACGCGGTCCCGGAAAAGACGGAAGGAAGGGTGGCAGCGATACTTCCGGCCAAACCGTTCACCTCAGACCCCGCGACGGCCCCGCGAAAAGGGCCCCAGCGAATTATTGTTTGTAATACCGGGGGCACGCGCACCCCCGTTACGACCGTGAGCGCGCCGCCCGATGGCCACAGCGCGTGATAACGCGTGATTGGTCGCGATAATACGCACCCTGTGTGCGCAGCCCCGGCTGGCCCACAGGTATCGATTCTGGATCGCGACGATCCAGGATCAGACTGGTGCGAGCCTGCGAGCCTGCGAGCCGATAGCGAGCGAGAGCGAGCAGTTTTTGTGAAAGACGAGAGCGATAGCGAGACGAGAGCGAGCGGATAGGATCACGGCGATCGGCAGCTGCAAAGGACGGACCCGAGGGAGAGGACGTCAACGTCGCTGACCCCGTGTAACCACCACGAGAGGAAAAGTACCGGTGAGGTTATCCTCCGCCATATTCGCCACTCGCGATCGCGCCCGGAATCGTTTCGTTCTGTCGTCGTCGCCGTGAATTCGTACTTTGGTGTACGGGCTAAGCCCGATTCTTTGGTGTAGATTTTCGCGTCACGGCCACGTCGTCAAGCGATTCGAGCCCCGGAGCTTCGAAAGTATCGGTTTCCGCGGATCGAGATATTATCTCGCGTTTCTAATAAACCGTGTGTCGTCTCTCTGGAGATTCGGATTCCGTAGATTATATTTGCGTTGGTTCTCGCACGTCTAGCGTTTAAGACTCGTTCGTACTGTATGTCGGTCGTCTGAGTGTAAGTGTGATTCGCGACAATTTGTTATATTATTTTTGTCTTTCGTTTGTGAATCTTCGCGTCTAAACTGTGCGTGCACGTCCGGTGCAACTTTCCTTCGCAATTATTATATGGGTTACGTGAGAGTGTGAATCGCGTCAATTCGACGTATTATATCGGCTGTAAAGCCCCGCGTCTCGAAATTGTGAGCGCGTTTTGGGTGAGAATTTCCTCGCGATTCTAGCATGAATTGCGTGCGTGTGTGTGCCGAGCATTCGATTCTGCGTAAAATGTCCGTCCGAAATCGAAGCATGTCCGCGTTGTATTAATTGCCTGGTAATCTTAAGTTGCGTATTAGTAATTTAGCGGTAATAGCGGGCGATAAGGTCGCCGTTGGCGAAGCAATATCGAGAATTGTTTCGGTCTTGCGCCCGAATTATAGAAGAACGTAATATTTAATTTCTTCGCAGTGTGAGGCGTAATTCAAGCCGAGCGAACATTCCGGCCGATCTAACGGGTCGGTCTCGGCGTACGCATTACGGGGTTTCGCGCCCCGCGTCTAACACCCAGTCTCGCAGCCGCGTTTCTTTCCGCCGCCGTATATCCGCGCGGTTTATCATTATTATTCTCGAGGAGCTGCGGCTCCCGCTATTATAATAAATCTGTTAATTCCTCTGTTTAATTTACGAGTTTCCTTTCAGTTGTGTTTGTCGTTCCCGTAATTGTCGCCTCTTGCATAAATTATAGCGTTCGATCAACACTCGCCCTGCCCCTCTACCGTTAGGCGAGCTAGTCAGCCCGTGGCGAATTCCGACACATTTCTTTCGCGTTTATTTCGCGCTTATTTCGTGTTTCGCGAATTGATACGTGAAAGATCGTATCTGGCGCCCAAGTTCGATTCTCGCGATTATCTCTCGGATCTCGTCACGGTACGCGCGGAACTCCTAACATCCCGTTCCCACCTGGCGCGTGGATCTTTTTCTCCGTTTTCCCGTTTTTGTCAACGACCATTCCGCATCTCCCGTTCGGCGAATTAGCTCCTGTTCGTCGGCGCAATTTACACCCGCGCGACGGAGAGAACGAGTCGGCGGCCGCGTTTATCGCTCAGCCGCGAGACGGTAGGAAAAGTCGTCGCAATACATATTTTGTAAAATGTAAAATTTTTTATATGAGTTTCTTTCATGACTCAACACTATACTTCAATATTTATTTTTATATATAAAATAACAAGAGAAATGTGCTGTAATATTTATCTTTATATTTAACTATTATTATTAATTATTATTAATAATAATAATTTTATCAATAATGTTTCATTAACAAGATGAATAAAATAATATTTTAATTAATCAACAATCATGATATGTGATTATTTAGAGACAAAGCACGCGTGTCAAATATGATAAATTTATGTATCAAGGCATTCCTCTATTCCCGATCGTATAACAATTACTAAAACTTTAAAGGTTATTGTAAATATAATAAATATTAAGACATTTAATACAATTCGATAAAATTGAAAGTAATGTAACTAAATTTAATGCGAAATATTATGTTAGCCTCAGATATTTTCTGTAATAAATAAATATAGAATTATAGAATAAATTAGAAATAAAAATTACCTTAACTCCTCACGCCAATCACCAATATTTAAAACTACTACACTGCACAAACTATAACACAGTGAATCGCGTTGAGACAACGAAATCGAGAATCACTCTGCGCTGTGCGCTGTGCTACGATCTGCGTAAAAGTGTATGTAAAACGTTCTTCTTCTTCTTAAACATTAAATTAAATGTTTTTACTTCATTCGCTCCTCATCAGCGCCTTTGTATTTGTAATGTTTATTTTGGAAGTATGTCCAAACAACTTTACCGTAAGATGTGTTAACATATCATGTATTTAATATGTCAACAAATTATGTATCTATTGTAACGAGAAAGACGAAAGATATACTTATATTTCATTTATTATATATATTTATTATATATTAACGGAAGACGCTATCGCGTTTCTTGATTTTGCTATACAGGATGTTTCATAATTCCCTATTTCGAATTATTCTATACTGCACGAAAAAAATGCAGTACATTTTCATAAATTATGAAAAATTATTATTTAATATATTATTAATTTCATTTTAATATTTATGACTTACATGCGTGCGTAAGTATTTATGCGTGCATGTGTGCGCGTGTACGTATACGTGCGTATATGCGTGTATGCGTTACGTGTGTGCGCGAATTGTGTGTGCGCGCGTATATAGTACGCGTATATAATATTAATATATTATTAATTTCATTTTAATATTTATGACTTACATGCGTGCGTAAGTATTTATGCGTGCATGTGTGCGCGTGTACGTATACGTGCGTATATGCGTGTATGCGTTACGTGTGTGCGCGAATTGTGTGTGCGCGCGTATATAATACGCGTATATAATATATATATATGTGTGCGTGCGTATACATATCAATGAATCTGGAACAATATGGCGTCTTGCGAACAAAGCGACATACGTCTAGCGGCGTATCAGTGAACCTGGAAAACGGACTAGCAGCATAGCCTAGCGGCGTATCAGTGAACATGGAAAATGGACTAGCAGCATAACCTAGCGGCGTATCAGTGAACATGGACAAACATGGCGTCTCTAAAAGTGACACCTTTTTGGCCGAAAAATACATATGAAATATCGAGATCTGTACATCAAGTGCAAGTACCAGTGTCATTTTGATATTATTATATTCGGAAAAATCCATGTTCTCGATTGATATGTTCATCTCTCGAAAGGATGGTCCGACGTACGAGATATTTCGAATTCATTTTCTAAAATTTTCAAAAAACGTCCTCGCTCCGGTAAATGATACACGGTAGCGTCTGTTTACAGTAAACAAAAAAAACGACGAAAGATATACTTAGCGAGACGCTACCGCGTCTCTTGATATGCCAGAGGCGATATATTATTCTGTTGCGATGGAGACAAACAATGTATTATAAATCTTTATTACAAATATATAAACATTTATGTATACGAACAAAAAAAAGACAATATAATATATATTTGTATAAATAATACATTGTTGTTATATATCCATTGATTATATCGATTGAAAAAAATTAGCTGCATTGCATAGATCGCAACTTATAGAAAGTTACATGATAATATTCAGAATATATGTATATATACCATACACATACATCTGTATACGTCTATGTACATATTATACATATACATATATATATACACAATTATATATATAACTCCTAATCAAATGTTATTCCTCTTGGAAGATATATGGGAAGACACATAGCCCGTATGAACAATGTGAAATTATGTTCAAATATGTGATAAAGGCAGACACGTCTATATTATACTGTTATCTATACGCTTAAATACGCTTAGATATGCGTGCGAGGCAATAGAGCAGTAGAAATACACGATGTTGTCCGATTTCAACATATTGAACACAATTCTCTTTCAAATATGCATAGAACATGCAAAAATATTCATATCGGTAACAGCGGAACTAAAATTATTGATATTATCGATAATTTCGGTCGGTATTATCGATAATGTTAGTTACGCTTGGATGAGGGCGCTAACCCGTCGGAGTTCGGCCGTCACTTTTGGATCCCCTTAAAGAAGAAATAACAACGACCAAACCAATTAACCTAAATCTAACGATAGATGGAAACAGCGTAACGAGAAGTATTATGTACGTTGAAAAGAGTGACATCGTCGTGCCAGGTGACATCCAGGATACAACAAATTAATCCTAACCAAATAGAAGACAGAGATAAAAAAAATAAGGACAGCGATGTATCTGGAGATAAAGGAAAACACAAGATGATTAGTAATGTCCAATTAAAGGCACCGCTGAAAGAAATAACGAACGAATAAAAACAGGATTCAAAGAAAAGAAAACATGAATCAGACAGCCACTGTCAACCACAAAAGGAGCTTCGCCGATCGACAAGCTCCCGACAAAGCCCCTTGGAGGGGTTAATGAAGCCGGATGAACGACCATCTACACCAACAGGACAGCGGGGAGGCGAAGCCAAACGCTGATCGTAAGCGGAGGCAGGACGACGAAATACCGAGCTGGATCCGAACCAGTGTTGCCAACTATAATATTTAGAATTCCGCTATATGACTCACTAAAAAACTCCGAAATAAACTAAATTAAAAATCAATAAGCTAAATAATAAGCTAAATATAAAATAACTTTTATTATATTTGAATCTTATTATATTTAAAATCAAACATTTAGTTTTATAAAGAAGAGTCTTTATTCATATACAATTAAAAGATATAAAGATACTTCTGATACAAAATAAAATTTTTTTTAGCGTCCAATTATTATTCAATATTTAACAAAACAAAATTTAATCTAATAAAAATGATGAAAGTAAATAATAACGCATAGTTCTCAAATAAATAATAATGATGAGATTTTACCTATAAGTTAGCATAGCTAAGTTTAGATTTGGTGTAAAAATTTAGACTCTCTAAATTTATATTAGGTGTACAAATAAGTTTCCGCCGTTTGAGAAAAGTCGGCGCCACTAGTAAGTTATGGTTAAAATTGTCAGATGTTAAACGTCCTTATCGTAAGATTGGACATCAGTCAATAACATAACCTTAAAATATTAGTGATTTTTTATCAGTATAATATATTCTTTTGTGTGCGAAAATGTCGAGTTTTGAGCCGAATAAGCGTCATTTGCGGGAACTTTTGATTTACTTCTTCAATTTGAAGAAATCTGCAGCTGAGGCGTATCGATTGCTTGTAGAAGCATATGGTGAGGCTGCCTTAAGTGAGAGAAGTTGTCGTGAGTGGTTTCAAAAGTTTAAGAACGGTGAATTTGACATCGAAGACAAAGAACGTAGCGGAAGGTCGAAAGTGTATGAAGACGCGGAATTGGAAGCATTATTGGATCAAGATTCGTGCCAAACGCAAGAAGAACTTGCACTTACATTGGGAGTGACTCAACAAGCAATTTCACATCGGTTGAAATCATTGGGATTCATTCAAAAACAAGGAAATTGGGTTCCATATGAACTGACGCCGAGAAACGTTGAACGCCGATTGTTCACATGTGAAATGCTGCTTGCCAGGCATAAACGATAGGGTTTTCTGCACCGTATAGTCACTGGTGATGATAAAATGGATCCACTATGATAATCCAAAAAGGAAGAAATCATGGGGACCACCTGGCCATGCTTCAACATCTACAGCTAAGCCAAATATTCATGGAAAAAAACTCTTGTTATGCATTTGGTAGGATCAGCTTGGTGTCGTGTATTATGAGTTGCTCAAACCGAACGAAACCATTACTGGGGCTGTCTACCGAACACAATTGATGAGATTGAGTCGAGCACTTAAGGAAAAGCGCACCCACTACTCCAGACACGACAATGTTATTCTCCTGCATGATAATGCTCGTCCACATGTTGCGGCGCCGGTCAAAACCTATTTGGAAACACTCAATTGGGAAGTTTTACCCCACCCGCCGTATTTACCAGACATTGCTCCTTCTGATTTCCACATGTTTAGATCGATGGCGCATGGCCTGTCTGAGCAACACTTCACATCATATGAAGATACCAAAAATTGGGCCGATTCGTGGATAGCCTCAAAAGATGAAGCATTCTTCCGACGCGGTATCCGTATGCTGCCAGAAATATGGGAAAAAGTAGTGGCAAGCGATGGACAATACTTCAAATAAAACATTAGGTTCCGTTATTTCACAATAAATGCCCAATTTTTGATAAAAAACGGCGGGAACTTATTTGTACACCTAATATTATAAATTGGGTCCGAAAAAATAGCTAATATTCGCTACTTAAAAGCTGTAAGCTTAATATATGTGAAAGCTGCAATCGAGTTTTACGTTATTGTTATATATAGGTTGCGTTCTGATATTCATTGCCAGTACTAAAGATTTTCAGTTTCAGCTTACTGCTATTCTATAGATGTGAATGTTTTACTGTATCGTTTATGCTTATGAATGGGCCATAGTAGAGAGCCTCTAGGAGAGAGAGGCGCCAACGGGTCATGTGACCAGTCATTTCGTGATTTGCTGATCACATGACCCGTTGGCGCCTCTCTCTCCTAGAAGCCCTCTAGGTCATAGCCTTTTCTGAATCAATTAACTAATTATATATATAATGTCTCTAATTAAAACTTAGCAAAAAAGAAAGTAAAGTTTATTATAGAAAAAATCCGCAGTTTTAGTTCTCTAATAATCCAGAAAATAAGCTAATCACCGAATATGCTAAAACATAATTTTTACATCCCAACTGATACATAATTAAGCTAAATCTAGCGGAAAATACGCTAAGTTGGCAACACTGATCCGAACCATCGTCGAGTGACAGCGACTGGGAGCCATATAAGAAGTCGGCTAAAAAGGCAAAGGGTACTGCATGTAAGTGACAGTCAAAAAGACGTTTTGCGTAATGACATAAAATTTTGTCATACTACAAGTAGTGCAATGGTGTAGCACTTCAAGTGTAGCACCCGAAGTGCAAGGGAGTTACACTTTAGCGCAATCCCGGTTTTGCGGCACGGGTTAAGAGTTTTTATTTTATTTAATTAGCAAATAGCGCATGCGTAAAGCAAATTCAGTTTCAACGTACTATGATTATTATTTTTTTAGCCTGGCACCAGGTGTGATGTAATGGTACAAATTTTTAGTTAGCATGCAATGCGAGTTTTTTATTTGTTTAATCTTTTAAGGTTTTAACGAGCGGTTTTTTCTTAATAGTATTTATTTTATTTATTTTGGTTTTATAAAGCGGTTTTTAGATATTGCACCGAGAGTGCAGATATGCTGCACTTTGTTGCAATTTCAGCGTCATTTTAAGAGAGAATTTACAGACTGTTAATTAGTATTTATTTAATTATTAGATTAAGATAGTTTTAACTATACGGTGTATAAACTGCGCCGATCCTAGTTTTAATTAAGAATTTTATATTTTAGTTTGCGCGTAAATAGAAAGTTTGCGTTATTTTTATATTATATTAATTTTACATTGTATGGCATCTATTTTACTTTAAGTCTTTGAATTGTATCGTTTGGTCTAGGCATAAGTATGCGCAATACGCCCCTAAGCGTTGTACAGCATGCGCATGCGCGCCGAGCCGCCGAGCGGCGATGGAGAGTAGGGACGTTCAGGAGTGGGAGAGTCCTTGGAGTGGGAAAAGGGTATAAGAGGCAATGCAGAGCAGCTCTCGAGACCTTTTTCTCGAAGTACAAGCGTGCTAAGAAAAACGTCTTGCGGGTTTACAAAGTTAGAAAGACAATCGCGAATAAAACATCTCTGTGCGTTAGAGATACGCGATAGTACAAAAAGGCGAGTATTATTATAAAGATTGCGGCCTTTTCCGTCAAATAATTGTACGGTTTTTTATAGTATGTATTAATCGCGATAACAAAGCTTATACCAGCTCGTGATTGTGGAAGTACTTGTAATAAAAGTTTATACATTTTATACGTTTAAATATATTTTATATATTTATATATATTAAGAGTGTTAAAATTCACTTACTTCAAGTCTGTGAGATCCTTGTCGAAGCGTCGATCCAGAGAGTTCCTGTGGGTAGTCCAGCAGTCCTTTGGCGTTGATCCTCGAAGAAACCAGCGGCGACCTGAAACAGAAAGAAAAGGATTAGCAGTGAAGGAGGGTTTTTGTCCAACTACAAAGCAGCGGACATAATTGCGTCAGCCTGACGCGCACAAACCAGTCCAGCGTCCATCTTGACGAGGTGACGGATGACGAACATCCTTGTTCGTTGGTGGTAAAACGAACGGGCGACCGTAATTAAAGGTAGGAAAACCTGCATTCTGTGTGAGTTTCTCCATCTCGTGTATTGTTGTCCGGTCACAACCTAACCTGACCTTATCTCCCCCTATCCCAAATTCGCACGATAGAGATAAAAATAGACGTTTCGTCAAACATTTCTTATTGCGTCCAATATTTCTCGATCGATCGTTTCCTGCGTCCCTCCCGACCCGCGCGATGACCACCGTGAAAAAGACGATGACTGTTCTCATTCTAGCGATAACGCTCATCACCGCGACTACCGCGATGCCCGTCGACTCGGAGAAGAGGGAGGCGCTCCGCTTCCTGCGCGCGTACGGTTTTCTGAAGAACGACGGAGGATCGTTGTTGTCCGACAACGCGACGTCTATGCGTCACGCGCTGTTTCAGGAATATTATCAATTGTCAGGAAATTGTGTGTTAAACTCTGATACGCTTTGCCTTATGCGCAAACCGCGATGCGATCTCGCGGACATTCCCGGTCGCGCGTATAGCCCGATCGTGCGATCGTGCATGAAAATGGCCGAAAACGCGTCTCATGTGGAACTTTCAAGTGGCTAGCAAAGAACGGCCGAAGCGGCGTTCACGTTATGGACGGTGAATTCGTCGTTAACATTCGCGCGCGACCCGCTACATCCCAATATACTGATATCGTATTGAACGGGTGCGCACACCTACGCGAATCGCTGGAGCGGCGACATTTGCCCGGCAGTCTTTGATGGTCCGGGAGGAGTCCTCGCTCACGCGTTCTTTCCCTCGGGAACGGCCGATTTCGCGTCGGAAGTGCACATCGACGACGCGGAACAGTGGCACTTGTATCTGAACAAAAATCCTCCCGACACGTGTCATTTGCTACAAACGTTGACGCACGGGATCGGCCACACGCTAGGTCTACAGCATAGTATGCGCAACGACTCGGTAATGTTCCCGTATATACCCGACATCAAAAATGAATTTCCGGTTAAGCTGAGCATAGAGGATGTTCTCGCTATACAGAATCTGTACGGGTCTCACGACGATGGAAACTATCCAACGATTCCCACAACCACCATAGCACCCGCGACGACGACGAGCGTCGCGCCGACCGACCTCGCGCGCGCGGATCTCTGCGCGTTGCGGCGCATAGACGCGGCGCTGATAATGAATCGTCGCTTGTACATAGCTAATCGCCGCAACGTATGGTCATCGACATAACCGAGAAACGCTACGGTAGACCCATGAAGTTGACGGATTACGCGACGTCTCTCCCGGCGAATCTCACGCGCCTGTCCGCCGCGTATCGAAGACCCTCGGGCGATCTTGCGCTATTCGTTAACGATTCGATTTACGTCGCGGAATATCCCAGTTTTAAGCTAAAACCGGGTTGGCCGAGATCTCTCCATGATATCGGACTTCCCCGAGACGCTAAACTCAACGCCGCGATAAACACGCATACGGGACGAACCTACGCGATCTACGACGACGACAAAGTAGCGGAGATCGACGAATGTCGCATGATAGCCATTAGACACGCTCCGTTGAAAGATATATTTCCAGAAATACCGCCCGCGATAACGTCGGCCTACCAACACATCGACGGTAACCAGTATTTTTTCGCAAAGCGTCAATTCTACGTGTTCAACGAATTCACGAATATCGTGACTTCGGCAGGTCCTTTCGACCTTCACATACTCGGTATCGAGTGTCCTACGGACGGACTGTTGCGACAATCGCGCGATCTTCTGATTCGCGCTTATCATCTCGGCGACGTAACCGAGAGCAACGAGATCGACGAAAAGGACGACTGATGAAGCGACTTCCGCCATCGCTCTAATGTAGTTTTAAAAATAGAATATGATAAAAAGGAACGAAAGACGCGTGCGGAAGGAGAAGCGATCTCTATGCGAGTATATAAAGATCGCCCAGCCATTAGACACTTCATAGTCGACGACGTACACTAAAGTCTACGAACGAAAAAAGATAGACGACCATGTACGCGGCAATGGGACAGCAGGATCCGTTTAACGATCGACCGATGCTCGCCGAGCAAAGTCGCGAGGATGACGCGGGATCCGCGAAGAGAGCGAGGATGGACAGCATGTAAGAATATTGAACAACATATTTCAATTTAATACTCTTTCGTCCAATTAGCACTGTTTTTCTCAACGTCCGCATCTATGTACCTTCAGACAAGGTTACGATTGGACGTCGAGACGCGACGTCGCGATCGGACGATCGCATAGAATCTTGGAAAGATGCTACCCATTGACCAAAACGGCGTACAAACATCTCGAAGTCGGTGTTAACGTCAGGCGACTCTCTTACGTAGAAATCGTTCTCGGAAATTGTCACGGCAAAGAGATCTCGTTATCGGCGGATGTGTGGAAGGAACTACGGGAGCGTCCCGTTTGACCACGTTGATATTGACCACGGTCCCGATTGACCACGTTGAGATTGACCACGTTGCGATTGACCACGTTGCGATTGACCACGTTGCAATTGATCACGTTGATATTGACCACGGTCCCGATTGACCACAGACCCGATTGACCACGTTGAGATTGACCACGTTGCGATTGACCACGTTGCAATTGATCACGTTGATATTGACCACGGTCCCGATTGACCACAGTCCCGATTGATCACGTTGATATTTACCACGGTTCCGATTGACCACGGTTCAAATTGACCACGGACCCGATTGACCACGTTGATATTGACCACAGTCCCGATTGACTACGTTGATATTAACCACGTTAATATTGACCACGGTCCCGATTGACCATGGTCCCGATTGACCACGTTGATATTGACCACGGTCCCGATTGACCACGGTCCCGATTGACCACGGTCCCGATTGACCACGATCCCGATTGACCACGTTGAGATTGACTACGTTGATATTGACCACGGTCCCGATTGACCACGTTGATATTGACCACGTTAATATTGACCACGTTAATATTGACCACGGTCCCGACTGACCACGGATCAATACATTTACTAGGGCATGTACTTTGCTCGTTACTATACTCGTATACTATACTATAATACTCGTTACTAGGGCATATACTTTGCAAGTTGTAAAGCGAGTCCATTGTGCCTGACTGGCGGATGGGGTGCCGAAGGCCCCCCTTGCACCCCCCCCCCCCGCATGTGTGTGCGTGTGTGTGTTACATGGTTTTTCAATCGGGACCGTTGTCAATATAAACGTTATTAATCGGGACCGTGGTCAATATTAACGTGGTCAATATCAACGTGGTCAATCGAGACCGTGGTCAATATCAACGTGGTCAATCGGGACCGTGGTCAATATTAACGTGGTCAATATTAACGTGGTCAATATCAACGTGGTCAATCAGGACAGTGGTCAATCGGGACCGTGGTCAATATCAACGTGGTCAATATCAACGTGGTCAATCGCAACGTGGTCAATCTCAACGTGGTCAATTGAGACTATGGTCAATATTAACGTGGTCAAACGGGTGTCACTCGGAACTACTCGATCCACGCTTGCGTCGTACTGTTAGTGCGACGAGCGATACGAGTTGCGCCTTCCAGCACCGATATATATCGAACAATTAACGCTGCGATCTGGCAAACTTAACAATCTCTGAATACTCCGTCTCGAAATACCTAAAGATCGCCTGGTCGTATCGAGGAGCATCGTGCTAAATATATTAAACCTGGAACATTGCATCAACCGCATCATTACATCTTTGAGCGGTTTAACCGGATACATCGATACCGGATACATCGATAACAAGCTAACACGCTTCCTCGATATCGCGGCCGGCGTTCACGATCGGACGCTTATTCCGACGGCGATATGCGACAGCGAGAACTTCGACCGCAACGATCTAATCGATTGCGAAGTGCAGGCTCTGCTCTTCGGAGAATCCTAACGCGCTTTTGTATCTCTGTATTGTTACAAAATAAAAACGCTCTTCTTTATTACGAGAACCTTTCTTTATTTGACCTCCGTCCATTAGATTTTACGGAAAAAATTTTCGCTACCATCGCTAATCATGATTTGCAAGATAAATTCCTAAACTACGACAAAAAAGTTTGCTGTTGCACCTAATAAATGAGTATCACTGCTAATTGTGAGATGTTCGCTGTTGCACCTATGTAATAAATAGGTATTTCGGCTAACAATAAGATGTTCGTTGTTCATATATTACGACTGAAATCTAATTACCACGCGCAGTTTTTAGCTACGACAGCTAGTTTTTCCACGCTATAACCACGCTATACTCTGACCTATCCATCGATCTATTTATAAATCTATACAGTACGTATAACGATAACAAGCGCGTCTCGTATCGCGCCGAGGTTCGCCCGCGATATTTTCTTATCTAATAATTCTCAATTTCTGTATTTACATGTCACGGGTCATCGCGACTCCCCGGGTCGGAGATAAAGCGACGACCACGTCTCGTACGACGCATCTTTAACACAGTATATACAGTAGCGCAACTCTCCCGATTTTGTGTTGGCCAAAACGGAGTGCGCATGCGCGAAATAAGTAAGTTGGCCAGTAATGGCACCTTTACATGGCAGCATTAAGCGTCGAGCGTCTGCGCAGAAAAATGCGCAGAATTTAAAAGAGATAGATTCTAGGCTGAAATTAGATTCTGCGCAATTTTCTACGCAGACACTCGACGCTTAACGCTGCCATGTAATGGCACCTTAACGCCATCTAAATTTCTCTCTCACTTACTCTTTTTTTTCTACTCTTTCGTTCTCTCTCACACTAATTAAATACCCAATTAAATGCCTACTACCTACCTTATTTGGCGGAATAGATGACATTATATGTTATTTATTGTACGATCGCGCAATTTATCAGAGTTTTGATACAAAGCGATTACGAAACGATTACAGATATTTAATATAATTATATTTGTAATTATAACTTTATATATATATATATATATATATATATATATATATATATATATATATATTTATATATATATATATATATATCTTTTCTTGATACTGTCTTTATAATACATTTAACATTTTTTGAATAATATTTTATTTTCTTTTTGTTGCTCTCTCTATTATTTCATGTAATATATTTTGCATATAGCATAATTGTTTATGTAATATATTGTATATTAACATAATTATATTTATTTTTTCATTATTTTATTTTTTTTCCTTTTTCAAATATATTATTAACAATTTATCTGTATATATTTTTTATTAAAATACATTATTTTAGATTATTATTTATTGCTACATATGTATCAATGAGTTAGAGAGAGAACGAAAAACGAGAGTGAGCGAGAGAAAAGTTCAGATGGCGTTACCGACCAACTTACTTATTTCGCACATGCGCACTCCGTTTTGGCCAACACTAACATCAAAGGTGCCGACAGGGAGTTGCGCTACTGTATATACTGTGTCTCTAACGCATCTGACACGATAATCTCCCACCCGATTCCGTCACCCCGTACGCCTTCGCCCTCCCACCCCCTCGTCCTACTCGAGCTCCGCCGCGACCTCGACCCCCTCAACTCCGCTTCCCCCCTCGCCGTACGTACCCCTCCTGTTTTCTCCCCTGCCCGACCTGCCTTCCTCGGATACCTTTCTATCTCGTTTTATCCGCATATTCACTCTCTCACTCTTACAGGGAGTTTCCAAAGAAAAGTGGTTTAGAACCGGCCTCACTCACCTACTAGTTTGCAAGGTTCGGCTACTAATATAAGATTAAAAGTGTAGCAAGTGTAGTTTCTATCAGTTTAATTTCTGATTATATGTGATGTAAGCCCAACACAAGATTCATAATATTAAACTGATTGAATTCAGCACAATAATTAGATAATTATTTATATACTGCTTATTTGAAGCATAAAATGCAAGAGTTTAATTCTTATATAAATTATATATCTCGAGTTTTTTAATGTTTGAGATCGAGCGGAGATCGAGTGCGCGAAAGATAAACATGATCAAAATCGCCGTCACGCGATATTTCTCAGCTTGCGCGAATCGTTTGCAGCGAGCCCGCCGCTGCCGGGAGCTTATCACGCCCCTTATATCTCGCCACGGGCGTCCAATCGTGGGCCGCCACTCAACCGTTAAACGGAGCAAGCCCGCGATAACGATTAACGGTTGACAAAATAATCGTTGTCTTTCTGGGAAGATCTCGAAACAAACAATAATCAACATAAAAACTGTCAGCGGAGATACGTCCATTTCGAGATAATTCGGGATCCTTTCAGAAGGACAAGCTACTATAAAACCATCGCTCGCCGGGAACGAGACACAGTCCGTGAAAAGTATCGCACGTTATCACGTATCGCTCTCGATCACTAATCGCAAGACCGTTCTCGTTTTCCGTTGCTCGCGGAAGGATATTACGCGTATCATTTCGCTTTCATTCGGCTCTTCGCTGGCCTTTATATTGAACAGCCGACTCTCTTATAAATACTGTAAATATCGTGACTGTCCTAATATTAAATTTATGTCGAAAAAACTGTCGTTTAATCTCGACCGCGATTCCTACGATTCCGTCTTTCTTCCTCTCTCAGCGGCAAGGCGCTTCTCGCTCTTGCTTCTGTTACTCTCGCACATATAAATTAAATGGAACTATTTTCAAAATTTATTATTTATTTTATTAAGTTAAACCCTAATGCTTTGTACTAAGTATATTTACAATTGCAAGTATTATTTCTCCAATTTAAAAATATAATTACAACTTTTTGGTATTATACAGGATGTCTATAAAGTTTGTCACCACTTATATTTCGAAAATAGCTCAAAATTATGAAAAACCGCGAAATATGTGTTCGATCATTTCGAGGCGCTACTTTTTTAAGGGGGTTTGGGAACTTGTCTTCCCAAGATGGTATCCCAACTCAAAAATTACAAATGGAACCAGCATATTATATTATATTGTTTGAATGGACATAAAGAAAGAAAATTTTTGGCGTAAACCGGAGATTGATATGTTGACCCGTTCGGGAGTTATTTAGTCAAAGTTCGAAAAAAACAATTTTGAAAAAATCGTTACACCCATTTGGAAAATCTTAAAAAAAATGTTCGAGGTATGGAAATGTTTGTCTTTTTAAGGGTTGGCAGGAGTGACGGCTAAACTTCGAATTGATATTGGAGACTTCGCGCGGTGACAATGCGAAACTCCGACTTCAGAGTTACCAATCTAAGAAATAAATTCTCGATCTCTATGTAGAGGTGTATGTCCGTATACGTACACACACGATTGCATTGCTCGCGTGGACGTACCGTGGAGAGGAAAGATAGAAAAGGATCAACGATCACGCTATCCTTGTTCCTCTATCGTATCGCTTTACGGCCGAGATATGGTCTGAAAATGCTTTTTGGCCTCTCGTAGCAGAAAGCAATAATGCAACAAGACTAATAGGCGCCCACTTTTTATGAATTTTATGTTTACTTATGCGCATATGTACATATATATATATGTAACATATGTAACATTTCTATATACTATTGGTATATACCAATAGTATATAGAAATGTTACATACGTTTCAAAATTGCACAATGATAAATAATATTAGTAGAATAATAGCTAATAGAGTGAACTAATATACAACGTGTAAGAGATACGGGCACTTCTTAGACTTGACAATTTGTTACTTTTTCACTATCGATACTTTATATATATTCTATTGCACTGATAATATATATATACAGGGTGTTAGAAAAGTCTGGAAACGGTCAAATATCTCGAAAACAAAACTTTTCTGAGAAAAATGTTTCAAACCAAAGTTGTAGGGTTTTAAAAGTTCTATTCAATGATCATATCCGTTTGACCTTGAGTGGAGGCGTCAAGGCGAGGTCAAGCGCAACATGATTTTTTTAAATGGAACACCCCATTTTTTATGACATAGTATTAAAAATGACAGCGAGACGTTTCCAAAACACTACTTAATGATCTATTTTTGTGGAGAATTGTCTGAGTTATGAGCTTTAGAATTTACGGTGCCGCCATCATTAGTATTATCCAGGATGTATCGCGTGGAGGTTGCATGGTCGGACCTTACACCCCTGTGTGTGTGCGTGTATGTCTGTGTGTGTGTGTCAGCAGAGATAAGGACCCCGCGGTTCGTCACTCCCGCAGTATTTAATGACTCCAAACCCTTTCTGCTGTGTGTGTGTGTGTGTGTGTCAGCAGAGATAAGGACCCCGCGGTTCGTCACTCCCGCAGTATTTAATGACTCCAAACCCTCTCTGCTGTGTGTGTGTAGACGAGTTTTTACTGAATTAAGTGTTCAAATTGTCTTCCGTCTGCTGCTTGACAATGACCTAATTGTAGGTAAAATTCATTTAAAACGTTTCGTCTCATTTCTGGTGAGATAAGATTTACTTGGTGTAGTATGCGTTCCCTAAGGTCTGCCAAGTTAGCAGGTTTCGTTATGTACACATTGTTTTTAACATTCCCCCATAAAAAGTAGTCCAATGGAGAAAGATCTAGTGATCTAGAGGGCCACTCTATTTCTCCACGTCTTCCTATTCATCGGTTTGGGAAAGTATCAGTTAAAAATTGACGCATTACTACTGCATAGTGTGGCGGTGCACCATCTTATTGAAACCAAATATTTTGTATATATCCGTCAAACAAATTGTCAATAGCAGGAACTATGTGATTTCGCAATAATTGTAGATAAGTATTCGCATTTAAATCTCCTTCGATAAAGAAGGGCCCGATAATACCACGTTCGCAAAAACCCGCCCACACGTTCAGTTTTGGGGGATACTGTGTGTGGAGATCACGCATCCAGTGAGGGTTCTCGTCACTCCAATAGCGGCAATTCTGACGATTTACCGTTCCATTTAATTCGAAAGAAGCTTCATCGGAAAATATGATATTATCAAGAAAAGTGTTATCATTATCGCATCGACGCATCATTTCATCGCAAAACTCATTTCTTCTATCGAAATCAAATTCCGCTAGCTCCTGAGTAAATTTTATTTTAAAAGGATGCCATTTTTCTTTCATTATAATTTTATGAATGGAAAATGTACTAACTTCAGTCGCCTGTGCTACCTTCCTTATCGAAGAATGAGGATTTTCTACAAATGATTGCATCACATCCAAACTTTTATCGAAATGTGTCGCTGATTTTGGTCTACCACTCCGCGGGCGGTCCTTGACAGATCCCGTTTCTTCGAATCGTCTGACACTTTTTTGAACTGTAGACTTTGAAATTGGTTCACGATCTGCATAAGTATCGTTAAATAAAGTCGCTACTTGTTCGAAGGACCTAACGCGGTCACCATATCCTCGCATCATCAATATTGTAATTCTTTCCCTTTCAGTCAATACCATGTTGACGACTACCGAAGGTAATTTTTTACTTTGCAAAAGAAATTACTTTGACTTGATATACTACGAACAAGTAATTTGTTACTTTTATGACGAATACGATCTAGTATCAAGCATCTAATAAATTTTCTTCGGTAAAGAAGGGTCCGATAACCAAAAACCCGTCGACATGTTTTTTTGGGGATACTACATGTGGAGATCACATGTGGTTATCGGACCCTTCTTTGCTACACACACACGCACACACACACACACACACACACGCACACACACACGCACACGCACACAGACACACACGCGCGCGCGCGCACACAGACACGCACACGCGCACACAGACACACACGCACACACACACACACACACGTACACACACACACACACACACACACACACAGGGGTGTAAGGTCCGACCATGCAACCTCCACGCGGTACATCCTGGATAATACTAATGCTGGCGGCACCGTAAATTCTAGAGCTCATAACTCAGACAATTCTCCACAAAAATAGGTCATTAAGTAGTGTTTTGGAAACGTATCGCTGTCATCTTTAATACTATGTCATAAAAAATGGGGTCTTCCATTTTAAAAAATCATGTTGGCCTTGACCTCGCCGTGATGCCTCCACTCAAGGTCAAACGGATATGATCATTGAATAGAACTTTTAAAACCCTACAACTTTGGTTCGAAACATTTTTCTCAGAAAAGTTTCGTTTTCGAAATATTTGACCGTTTCCAGACTTTTCTAACACCCTATATATATATATATATATATATATATATATATATATATATATATATCATCAGTGCAATAGAATATATATAAAGTATCGATAGTGAAAAAGTAACAAATTGTCAAGTCTAAGAAGTGCCCGTATCTCTTACACGTTGTATATTAGTTCACTCTATTAGCTATTATTCTACTAATATTATTCTACTAGTTATTATTCTACTAGTTAAGATAGCATACTTGGATATCGGTTTGCATTACCTCTGACTGCATTACCGTGGGCTAATCCATACATGAGATGTACGTCTGCTATTTCATTGTTTGACCAAACCATAGTTTTCACTTAAACGTATTTCTATCGTTAATAGTACTAACGTACGATACGAATACCTTACCTTCACTAAACATAAGATATGAACCGTATCACTTACAACACAAATAATACGCGTTTATGTTTACAAATTAACAAGACCTTAAGTCCTTTAAATGTTGTATATAAACAGCAAACCGATATCAAAGTATGCTATCTTAACTCAATTGGAAAATAAAACAAACTATAATTTGAAAACAAGGTCATATCGGACATATGTTTATATGAACTTTTTCTCTTATTTTTGTGTCCTGAATCCCCCATTGCAATACTTCCCACTTTTTATGATACACCCTGTATATATATATATATATATATATATATATATATATATATATATATATATATATATATATATATACCTACAGTGTAATAGAAAAATAAGAATAAACGATTGCTGATTCTTATCTTACATTATCTTTTAACAATTGAAGTTTCATAGACAAATATGTCATCTTGATCTCTCTTCGGTTATAATATTGATGTTTTATAGATACACTGCTGCATAAGTACAAATAGTATTTATAAGTAATTATCTATAGGCATGAACAAATTTTTTTTGCAATATATTTGAATATATATACAAATTATAAAATATTTTTTTGTAAAGGCGATTAATTTAAGATAAGTTTTTAAATATTGGAAATATCTATGCCATTTTATACATACACACACATATTGTGTACAAGACTTATGATAGTATGTAGTGCTTATGATTATTAACATCATATTGTATATGTGCAAGAAGTATTTATGAATAAATTAATGTATGTTCTATAATAAGTCTCAATAGCAGCTATAAAAATATAATTTTCAATGTCCCGTCTTCAATTAATTATAAAAAAAGTATTTTAATTGTTTTATATACATATATTTCAGTATATTATTTAAAAAAATTTGCGCTTGTAATTATTGATTATATGATTATTTGTTTAATCGAGTTTCTAGTGTGACAGATTGAATATATCTTATACTGAGTCTTTGTATATTAATTATTATTTTCTAGACACACACATAAATGTATAATTATATCTTTTCAAAATTATTATATGTGCAAAAAATATATTTCATTTTATAGACAATATTTCTTTTCTAGATATATATTATCTTTTTTATTTTTTTATTTGTTTTTTTACGAGGAGGAAAAATGCATTATGCACATCGCGCCAGTCGCCGTCCAACGAGATAGTGTGGGACTCGCACCCACTAAAAAACCTCCTTTTATATACCAAGTGCGATATGTGTGACAGCTCCAGAAACTTCAAAAGCATTTGCTTTCGAGATTCTTCCCTATCGTATACGTTACCTGCTACAATATAAAATGGCGCTGAATCTGTGGCAAACCACGCCTCTTTTTTTCGCAGGAACTTGAGCAGTGATTGGAAAAATCCGTTTTTCTGCCATCTGTTGCATTCCCAATTTATCTGAAACAATAAACTATGCTGCGCACATAGATTAAGGATAAAGTTCCGAAAAGTACTCACTCTCGATTTTTTTGAAACTCAGTATTCTAACGTATTTTGATGCGCTGATTACGAATATCATAGCGAAAATTGGCGACTATTTGATTTTCATGATGAAAAACATGAAAAACCCATAAAAATTATAGTTTTTTATGCTTATCTCAGTAAATACGGAAAATCATGATAAATGTTTTAGACAAAAGTTTTAGATCTCACAGAGATAAACATTTTATGTCCTATTCATTTTTACCGTACAAGTGATAGTTTTCGAGAAAATCAAAGTTAAACATATATCTCAAACCAATTGTTGTATAGGTGAAACTACAAAGGCTGACAATACGGGATCGTCCCGATTGCGCACGTTACCGATCGGACATGACAATATTTCCCGATCGGACATAGACCCGATCGGACACACACCCAATCGGACACAGTCCCAATAGGACACAGGCTCGATCGGACACAGACTCAATCGGACACAGTTCCGATCGGACACATATGGTTGCAATCGGACACCATCCCGATCGGACACAGGCTCGATCGGACACATATGGTTGCAATCAAACACCATCCCAATCGGACACAGTATATCAGAAATGTATAGGTTTGGGTTAGGTTATATCTTCCGGAAGTGGAGCCCCCCATAGGGGGGGGGGGCGGAACCTACTGTTTCTACGCATACACTTTTCCACGCGAAGCGAAGTTCCACATGGGTTTGCAACTTTCCACGCAAAGCGAGGTTCCACGCAAACCTATTTGTATAGTTTGTCGGTAGTGGAGCCCCCCCATAGGGGACGGAAATGGATCCACTATGATAATCCAAAAGGAAGAAATCATGGGGACCACCTGGCCATGCTTCAACATGTACAGCTAAGCCAAAT
The DNA here is from genome assembly GCA_907163055.1 of Formica aquilonia x Formica polyctena. Taxonomy (NCBI): domain Eukaryota; kingdom Metazoa; phylum Arthropoda; class Insecta; order Hymenoptera; family Formicidae; genus Formica; species Formica aquilonia x Formica polyctena. The sequence goes on along the minus strand of CAJQTV010001181.1, from coordinate 24,179 downwards.
ATTCATGGAAAAAAACTCTTGTTATGGATTTGGTGGGATCAGCTTGGTGTCATGTATTATGAGTTGCTCAAACCGAACGAAACCATTACTGGGAAAAGCAGGTAAACGATTGAGTCGCTGTTACGCTGATTATTCAGACGTTCGTTCGGTGGTCCCTTTTTGGTAAGAGAATTTAATCTCTTTTACGCGGGATGGGACCAAGTGCGATCTTTCGACTTTAGGAATGAGTGGGGGGTTTAATAAAGAGTTATTTAATTTTTAAATTAACAAATGTAAATTTATTTATTTTAAAATAAATGGTGGATATACATGATTATAAAAAAATTTAAAATAAAATATTGTTGATCATAATTTCTCGGTGAGTGTACATGTGTATGTGTGTTTTTTTTTATTCGCGGGTGTTACATCAATACGGAGGACATCAGTCAGAAATGCAATGAAATGATTTTACTGTTAAATTTAGAACCTGACTGGGTAATACAATATAAAAATATATTTGATTAAAGGATAAAAACATAAAATCAAAATCAATATGTATAAGTAAATAAGTGTATATGTTAAGAACGTCAGAAATATAAAATTGGTCGCTCGCATATGTGTTAGATTAAGATCAGGATTTAAAATTTTCTAAGATTTATTACCGAAACGGGTTGATGATTTAAAAGAATGAAACATTCTTCGGAAAGTTTTGATTTAAATAAGAAACAAGACAAAAAGGAGGAAAAGAAAAATTATTCAATTAAACTTACTTTTTTCAATAGTAATTCAGAGGTGGAGGGGTGGCGAATTTTTGTACGGTGTTTCGCTCTGTGTCTCATGTCGGCAATCCGATGGTCGATTCGTGGTTGCTCTGGAGATGATGCCAAGCGAGGATACTGGTGGCACAAGTGCCTAACTCGCGAATTACGGTGCAAAAGCACAGAGTAAGACTGCGTGAAGCTGAAGACTGGAGAATAAGTACGTAAGTGGGTTCGAGTCCTCTTTTTATATCTCTCATTTCGGGGTGTATTCTAATTTCTAAGAGTGGGAATCTTCCAAAACTTTAACGAATTAAAAGTTGTGCCAGTGTCCTCATTAGGCGGGGTGTTTCTCCTACTTTTCAAATTTTCACTCATGACGATCGTCGATTGGTGATCAGTTCAGAATCCCTTGAGCTCTAGGTTTCCCTTACGCCCGTGATTTGATTAGACAAAGTCCAATGTGACGTCACAGAAGTTTCGTCATTATTGATTTAGTTGTATTCATCAGATATTTTGTGAGAATTTTATTATCTTTTCGTTATCAGCGTTTGAGAATGCTACTGCGAGGGTATCTACTGGATTTTATTTGTTTTTCGGCGACCGGCGCGGTTTCGTCGCGTCTTTCTCACGGTTACTCGTAGATATAGATATTGATAAGTGACTAAATGTTTAAGGAATGTGTGACGCAAGATGCTCTATTTACCGAACGACTCATTTCTATCACCGATCGATTATCATTGCCGCAACTTCGTGGAAGGAAGGAATCGTGCAGTCACCAGGACGTAACACCCCCGGCCTTAGACAAATGTTGGGGAGAAGCCCGACATTTGCAAAAATGAAATAGATTCCTTCCTTTCGCAGTTAACTAAAGTATCCTAATTGTATGTGGTTTCGTGCATGCTGATTTGTTTATTAAGAAGGAGGAAAGAGAAGGCGACCACCAAAAACCTTTTTTTTTCTTTCGTCCTCCTTTTACAAAAATATATATATATTTTTTTTTTTTTTTACTTATTCTTTTAAATTTTCTCGTAATAACAAGAACTTTTCTCACAATAACAATAATTCGTCTTGTATTAACAATAATTTTGTTTTAATAATGATATTCTTATTTAATACGTTTATTAAAGAGTCTTAATACAAAACTATCTTTTCTTATATGTGCCCATTTATAGCGTAAGAGAAAAAAGAACTGTATATGTCATAATGTTTACCTGACCAACATCAGTAGTCTCAAATCTTCAGCTGGAAATTTTATTGCTCTGAGAGAAATAGGATGTTTTTCTTTCTTCTTCCCATTTTTTCTGGCTATCAATGTCCTCCGGACAACGCAGGTGCAGCTTGTCAGGAAGATTCTCGATGCTTGGCTTGAATTCTCATTTACTGTGAGTAATTAGCCATTGATTGGGATATCATGTTGAATCCCATAGTAAAATGTCCAGGCTTTATTTGCCCGGATGCTGAATAGTTATAGGTGGATGCGCTGATGGATATAGAGCGCCAAGATGACTTGTCAATTGACAAATGCTGGAATAGTTCTCCTTGTTCTTTTAATTGGCTGTTGGTTGAAATACCATGTTTGTATGCAGAATAATAAGCTGGATAGTTTATCACTAAATGTAGCATAGTGATCGCCTATTGATTGCTGGAGCCGATGATATAATTCTTCTGTGATACTTTTCTAGCTCATTGTTTCTCCCCTTTTTTTTCAGATGATCAGGTAATATTTCTTTATATATATAATTTTTTTTTTTTTTTTTTTTTTTAGAAAAGATAGTTCTGTTTTTGTTATATATGCATATTATATAATATAATATTTGATCTATATATTATGCTAATAATATTTTTGTCCGCTAAATTAATGTTAAACGCAGTAACATTTATAATGTTTATATGTGTCTAAGACTAAAAATATATATGTGTGTGGGTGTATATATGTATAATATATGTATATGTATATATATATATATATATATATATATATATATATATATATATATACGTTTTTAGTATATTAATTAATCTAACAAGTAAATGATACAATAGGGCGCATTCGTTAATGTTCTCTCTTATTTTACACGATCGGGAATATATTTACTGTGACTGCTAAGTTAAGTCTGTTCCTATTACTTTGTTTGATAAGATTTTAATTATTATTATTATTTTTTTTTTTTTAAAATTATTACTGTGATTTGTCTTCCAATTCTGAGGTCCATCTGAAAATTCTCATAATTTTTTTAGTTAGTAGGTTTAATATATGAAATTCGTAAGCGGTTAGGATGTACAACTCGGCTATTTTTCTTTATTCTAATTTTGACGTTATTTTTATTAAAAATTTCTAGAACTTCGTGAGGCCCAGTATATTGATCTCCGAATTTACCCGGTTTTGGACCTTTTAATAAAAATACTTGATCTCCCGGTTTAAAAGTTTGTGGGTTGATTTTTCTGTCGTAATAATTTTTTGATTTAATTTTGGCTTGAATAACATTATCGCGTGCATTTCCCTGAATTGCGTGAAGTTGAGTTACAAGATTTATTAAATATTCGTCGTAATTTGCTAATTTATCCCCAGGAGGTAGAAGTTCGTTCGATGGAACACGTGCTATCTTTCCAAAAACCAGCTCATATGGAGTGTGCTTTGTTGCTTCATGTACGCTCGTATTATAATTAAACATGGCAAGGCTAATCCATCTATCCCATTGTTTTTGTTCATTCGCGTATTGTTTTAAATATTCGCCTAATGCGTGATGTGATCTTTCTAATGATCCGTTTGATTGAGGATGGAAGGCTGTTGTGCGAAATTTACGAATTTTAAATAATTTTGCAATTTTCTTTATTAGATCGCTAAGGAAATTTCTGCCTTGATCTGTTAATATTGCTTTTGGTGCTCCAAGTACGCAAATAAATCGATCTACAAAAGCTTCTGCGATGGTTTCGGAAGTTTGATTCGGTAATGGTATCCCCATGCAAAATTTAGTTAATTGATCTTGTAATGTTAGAATATATTCGTTTCCCCTTTCAGTTTTAGGTAAAGGGCCTACGATATCCATGGCTACTTTATCAAAAGAAGATCCTGGTGTGTCTGTGATTATCATTGGTTGTTTCGTTTTTACTCTTACAAGTTTTTTCAATTGACATTGTAAACATTGCTGTATATACCGTTGAACATCTGCTTTCAAGTTTTCCCAGTAATAATTATGTTTTATTCTGTTATAAGTTTTTGTGACTCCCCGATGTCCTCCCGTCGGTAAGCAATGCATTTCACTGATTATAACGGAACGTAAATCTTTCGGTGGATATTTAATTAGTCCGTGGCAAATAATAACTTTAGTAGGAGCGTCGGTGAATATTGATTGTATATGTGATTTGACGTCATTCCATGGAACATTATTAATAAACTCGGTTTTTGCAATACTAAATGTTTCTAATTTTAAATCTTCGGTTATTTTCCGTAAGTCTGTTAAGATTTTAACAATTTGTTTAAGAGTAGCTGTAGGGCCATCTCGTTGTTCTTCGCTGACAGCTAAAGCCACATGATAATGATTTTTATGTTTTATGGCCTTAACCTTTCCTAGAACAAGGGATCCTAGATTTGGAAGCTCTTTTCGTTCGAAAAGTTTTTGTGAGCCTGAATCTAAAGGTCTTCCCTGGGTGTCGACGAAATATACTATATTATCTTTTCGTAAAAATAATAATTCTCGAGAGTCTATGACATTACTATGAGTTATTCTATTTTCAATAAATGCAGGTTTCGTTTTTCTTGATTTTAAATTTTTGTTAATAATATTTAGTTCGTTTTCTTCTTCGTCTTCTTTTTCACTGTCAGAAATTTTATCAGGCGGATCATTTCTTTCTTCGATTTCTTCGATCTCTCCCTCGTCACTATGCAATTCGTTGGTTATTTTATTTTGCTCAATTTGTCTTGCAGTTCGGCTTCTTGTTTGAATTTTATTTTGTTTAGGAGGATCGTGTATTAAAGCTTTTTCGGTAATTGATAAATAATCTGGTTCGTTTAATTCTGTTTGTGTAAATGGAAGAGTATCGTTATTGTTATTTAATAAATCGCTTTCAGCTATTATTTCTTCGTTTTCTTCTATATCGGAAAGATATAAATGGAAATCGTCATCTTCTTCTTCTTCTTCTTCGCTATCGGATTTTTCTAATAGTTCGGCAATTAATCGTGCATCTTTAGGGTTATCTGGGTTTAAAAGTTTCTTGTTTTTTATAATTTTACAATCTATTCCTTCGATATTTACAGGATTTCTGGATAATGCGTCTGCGTTTACGTTTGTTTTTCCCGCTTTGTATACAACTTCATAATCATATTCTGCTAATTTTAATCTCCAACGAAGTATTCGCATATTTGCGTCTTGTGCGTTTTTAAACCACATCAATGGTTTATGATCTGTAACTAAAGTGAATTTTCTTCCGTATAAATATGGTCGAAAATGTTTAACGCAATATACAATAGCTAGTGCTTCTTTTTCGTATGTATCGTATTTTAATTCATTATCTGTTAAGGTTCGTGAGGCGTATGCTATCGGTAGGTCTTTATTTATCTCTCCTTGTGATAATATTCCTCCGACGGCTATTCCAGATGCATCGGTCGTTAAAATGAATGATTTGGAAAAATCTGGGTATTGCAGTACTGGCTCTTCGCACAGTTTTTGTTTTAAAATTTCAAAAGATTCTTCTTGCACAGATGTCCACTCGAAGCGGGTGTCGTTTTTTAATAAATTTGTTAAGGGTTTGGCGAATTTTGAAAAATTCGGTATAAAGCGTCTGTAATATCCTGCAAGTCCTAAAAATTGTTTAATATTCTTAGGTGTTTTAGGTCTTGGAAATCGTTGTACCGCTTCTAATTTTTTCGGATCTGGTTTTACTCCGTCTTTACTGATTACGTGTCCCAGATAAGTTACTTCCGTTTTTAAAAATTCGCATTTGTCTGGCTGTAATTTTAAATTAGCTTCTCGAAGACGTTCCATTAAAGCGTTGTATTTTCTTTCGTGTTCTTCTAAAGACGTTGCATAGATAACAATATCGTCCATATAAACGAATAATTCCTTGCCTTGTAACCCAGTTAATACTAAGTCCATTAGGCGCTGGAAAGTAGCCGGAGCATTTTTTAGACCGAACGGCATTCGGTCGAATTCGTAATGTCCAAAAGGAGTAGTGAAAGCTGTTTTATGACCATCTTCGCGGTTCATTTTTATTTGATGAAATCCAGATGCTAAATCGCATACTGAAAAATATCGAGCTCCTCCTAATTGGTCTAATATATCGACGATATTTGGTAAAGGATATGCGTCTCCGATAGTTTTATCATTTAAAGCGCGAAAATCTAATACCATTCTCCATCGTTTATTTCCTTTGGAGTCTTCTTTCTTAGGTACAATCCATATAGGCGTGTTATATGGTGATTGTGAGTGTTTTACAATTCCTCCTTCCAACAGTTCTTCTACCTGCTTGTTTATTTCCTCCTTATGAATTTGCGGAAATCGATACTGACGAGTGTTTATTGGTTGGTCATCTGTAGTAGGTATTTGATGTTGTAATACGTGAGTTGCGGTTAATTTTTCTCCAGGAATATGAAATCGATCTTGACTGTCCGTTATTAATTTTATAATGCTTTTTCTTTCTGTTTCATTTAAATGTTCTAATCGCAATGATTCTATGATTTCGGCGGGTCGATTCTTTCCTTTTTCTTCGGAGATTGTTAGACAATTATGCAAATTATAATTTTCAACTTCTTGTTTTCTTTTATATCTTGTTTTGCGTTTTCGCATAAATTTTTCTAAAATTTCTTGAGATTTATTCAACAAGGATATAAGGATTTTTGAAGACGGTTTATTTTTATTTTTCATATTTCGTAGATTCGAATTTTTAATATTTAAATTATATTTTTGCGCCTCTTCAAGGAGGTCTTTTATTGTAACATGAGAGGTTTTTAATTCATTATCATTTTCTTCTTTAAATAATCCAACCTTAGGAAATTTGATATCCAGGGAGGATAAAGGACTTCTCCCCTTTTAGAATAAGGTTTTGCCGAAATACGTAGTGAGGTTTTACAATTTTCCTCCTCGCAATCGACGGAGCTAGAATTTTCTGACGAGGTTTGGAAATTTCCCTCCGAAATCCTAGAATTATTCCCTTCTTGAGAGGATTGATAATTTCTCTCTTCGAGGGTTTTTAAATTAATTAAATTTTTAGGAGAGGTTTGGTAATTTCCCCCTCCAGGAATGGTTGGATTTATTAGATTTTCAGAAGAGGTTTGGTAATTTCCCTTTCCAAAGATTTTTGAATCATTCAATTCTTTATTTTTCCTCTCAGTTTTATTTTTTATCTTGTCTTTATTTTTAATTTTATTTTTATTTTTAATTCCTTCTTCATTTAAGGTTTTTTCTTCGTCTTCATAATAAATTTTTTCGATAATAATATTTTCTTCATCCACATTTTCACCTTCATTTTCAATATTCATATTATTTTCATAATCGTCGAATCCGTAAGTAGTTTCTTCTTCCTTATTCCTCGGTTCTTTTGAACTATTTAGAGCCTCAATTTTTGAGTCATGGTCGTCTAATAATTCGCTCAATGGTTTTAGGCGCAAAGTCGGAACATGTACTTCCGCCTCTTCATCTAAAGTACTTATAACGTTTAAATATGCCTTTCCGGCAACGTTTTCCACGATGGTGTCTCCCAAATAAATTCCATGTGCCACCTTTAGTCTCGGTATATATCCTACTTTTAGTTCTGGATTTTCTATTCTTACATAAAATAATGATTCGGATCGCGGAGCTACTATAATGGCTTCAGGTGATAAGAAAGGTATGTTGATTCCGGAGACATCCAAGTGCCCTTGTGCGTAGTCTATTTTCGATGAAGTTTGTTTAAAGAAATCGTTTCCTAATATGCCGGATTGTGAAATTGGAAAATCGTTAGATACAATATGAAATATAACCGGTATTTCAAAAAGAGTTAATGTAATTTCACCTAAGGTGTACACAGGATAATTATTTATACCATTCAATTTGAGGATATTAGTGTAATTAATATTTATTTCTTCGGGAATTAGATTTTCTTTAATTATATTAGGTCCAGATCCCGTGTCTAGCATAAAAGTTATACGAGTAGCTAAGTTATCGATGTTAATTTGAACGGTAGGCACGCGACTATGTTTGTCGAGATTTACAGTCACGGGCCTTATGGTAGTTCTGTCCTTGTCTACTTGGCTACCTGAGTTTTGGACGGGTGCGGCTCTCGTTCGGACCCCTGCTGTGCACCCGACGTCGAGGGGCCGTTGTAGTTTCCCTGATTATTTTCTTTTTTTCGAAAATTACTGGCATGTCGTAATTGACAATTTTCGAGAAGATGACCTTGCTCCTTGCAATAGCGGCAGAATAAAGAATTCCTGGATCCCGTTTGCTGGTTTAGTTTTGATCGACAATCTTTAGCAATGTGTCCGAAGTTGTTGCAAATTTGACAAGTTACGCGAGTTTTATTTCCCGCATAACGTTGTTCGTTCTGTTTCTTCCAGCAATTATTTGCAGAATGGCCGGGTCTTTCGCACCATTGACAAATTACCGAGATTTTATTGTTATTAGTTGTATTATTCTGTCGGCAAGATTTTGCATCATGACCGGATTTTAAGCATAATTGGCAAGTTATTAATTTCCCTTGAACTACGTTTACTGGTCGGCGTTGCTGTGGATCGCGAAAGCGGCATTTCTCTGCTCCATGCCCACGTTTTTTACAAATTTGACATACTAATATCGCGGTTCCTAAATCAATTTGGTTGTTAACTTGTTGAGATGTTTGTAAATATTTCTTGCAGTTACTGCCTACGTGCCCTTCTTTATAACAGATTTGACAAATTTCTTTTAGACTGTTAGTTTTCTGTCTACCTGAACTGTTATCTATTCCCTGTCGTAAATCTGTCATTTCTCGGAGCTCTCTCTCTATCCTTAAAGCGTCGGCTGCAGTTTCTTGTACATTTAATAAATTTCTTGCAACTCGTTGTTCAATCTCTGGTTTTAACCCTCTAATAAAGCACTTGCACATGTCCTTTTCTAATGATGCTTTAATATTTTGGTCAGACGACACGTTTCCCGAACCTCTATATGTTTCTAAAATTTGTTTTCCAAGAATCTTTACTCTATTTGCATAAGTAATTACATCTTCGTCACCCTTTTGATATATACAACCCAATTCCCCTTGTAATTGATAAACGTTTTTTGCTGGTCCATAAATTTGTTTTAAATATTTAGTTAATTGAAAAACGCTATCAAAATCTTGACCTTGTACAGTTCGGCGAGCTTCCCCTATTATCCTGGTTCTTATTATTTTGGTAAACTGTAATTCAGCCTCACTAGGCAACATAGATTTTGCTTCTTCACATCCCTCGATAAAATAATTTAATGGAATATTTTGACCGTCAAAATAAGGGACGGCTTCGACCGCGTATTTCAAAGTAGCGAAAAAATTATTTTGAGTCATGTTGCCGCCGGTACTGCTCGGGTCTTTCTTTTTTTTCGTATTTATTAAATTCAGGTATAATAGTCTTATCGCAGGAATCGGCAAAATGAAACTCGGCCGCTGTTTCGCTACACTTTTTTTCGAAATCTTTTTCAATTACCGTTTCGTCTAATGAAAAATTAATGTTTTTAGTAGTTTTATTAGGAGTGGAAGTGTGATGTGTTTCTGATTTGTTAGATTTTGTTCGATTGTATGTTTCTTGAGCAAGCTGAAAATTTCGTTCTACTTCGTCTTTATCAGCTGTACCTCTTGTCCCTTTACTCATTCCAGTTTAAAAGATCGCACATTACAATCCCGGACGAGCCCCCAAAATTTTAAAGAGCAGTATGTTACGTCCAGACTCGGGGAAGGATGAGTCGACGGAAGGGCGCAACAACTATCTTTAATTTTCCCGAAATTAAACGTCTCGTGGCGTTTGGAATCGGGTCGAACGAACTAACAGGTCTTGAAAAGCAGGTAAACGATTGAGTCGCTGTTACGCTGATTATTCAGACGTTCGTTCGGTGGTCCCTTTTTGGTAAGAGAATTTAATCTCTTTTACGCGGGATGGGACCAAGTGCGATCTTTCGACTTGAGGAATGAGTGGGGGGTTTAATAAAGAGTTATTTAATTTTTAAATTAACAAATGTAAATTTATTTATTTTAAAATAAATGGTGGATATACATGATTATAAAAAAAAAAATTTAAAATAAAATATTGTTGATCATAATTTCTCGGTGAGTGTACATGTGTATGTGTGTTTTTTTTTATTCGCGGGTGTTACATCAATACGGAGGACATCAGTCAGAAATGCAATGAAATGATTTTACTGTTAAATTTAGAACCTGACTGGGTAATACAATATAAAAATATATTTGATTAAAGGATAAAAAGAGATAAAATCAAAATCAATATGTATAAGTAAATAAGTGTATATGTTAAGAACGGTCAGAAATATAAATTTGCTCGCTCGCATATGTGTTAGATTAAAAAGATCAGGATTTAAAAGGAAGATTTATTACCGAAACGGGTTGATGATTTAAAAGATATGAAACATTCTTGGCGAGGAAGGGAGAGTTTCGAAAGATTTTATTTAAATAAGAAACAAGACAAAAAGGAGGAAAAGAAAAATTATTCAATTAAACTTACTTTTTTGCAATAGTAATTCAGAGGTGGAGGAAACCAGAGTGGCGAATTTTTGTACGGTGTTTCGCTCTGTGTCTCATGTCGGCAATCCGATGTTCGATTCGTGGTTGCTCTGGAGCGGATGCCAAGCGAGGGACACTGGTGGCACAAGTGCCTAACTCGCGAATTACGGGTGCAAAAGCACAGAGTAAGACTGCGTGAAGCTGAAGACTACGTAAGTAGAGAGTAAGTAAGTAAGTAAGGGTTCGAGTCTCGAGTCCTCTTTTTATATCTCTCTTTTCGGGGTGTATTCTAATTTCTAAGAGTGGGAATCTTCCAAAACTTTAACGAATTAAAAGTTGTGCCAGTGTCCTCATTAGGCGGGGTGTTTCTCCTACTTTTCAAATTTTCACTCATGACGATCGTCGATTGGTGATCAGTTCAGAATCCCTTGAGCTCTAGGTTTCCCTTACGCCCGTGATTTGATTAGACAAAGTCCAATGTGACGTCACAGAAGTTTCGTCATTATTGATTTAGTTGTATTCATCGGATATTTTGTGAGAATTTTATTATCTTTTCGTTATCAGCGTTGGAGAATTCCACTGCGAGGGTATCTACTGGTTTTTATTTGTTTTTAGGCGACCGGCGCGGTTTCGTCGCGTCTTTCTCACGGTTGCTCTTAGATATAGATATTGATAAGTGACTAAATGTTTAAGGAATGTGTGACGCAGGATGCTCTATTTACCGAACGACTCATTTCTATCACCGATCGATTATCATTGCCGCAACTTCGTGGAAGGAAGGAATCGTGGAGTCACCAATAAAATTCCTTCTATCGAAATATCTGACAAGTACAACTAAATCAATAATGATGAAACTTCTGTAACGAAATATTCAGTAAATACAGCTGCACTAATATTGATAAAAATAATCATAAGGAAGTAAGACTTTTTCTAATCAGATCACGTGCGCAAGGGAGATTTAATGCTCAAGGGACTTTGAACTGATATCGTGATCACTAATCGACGATCACCACCGGTGAAAATTCGAAAAGTAGGAGAAACACCCCGCCTAATAAAAACACTAGCACAATTTTTAATTCGTTAAGGTGAAGAATCCCCACTTCTGCGCAATTTCAATTCGTTGAAGTTTTGGAAGATTTTCACTCTTAGAATTAAAATACACCCCGAAAAGAGAATTATAAAAAGGGGACTCGAAGAGAAATTGACACACTTAATCTTCAGCTTCACGCAGTCTTACTCTGTGCTTTTGCACCGTAATTCGCGAGTTAGGCACGTGTGCCACCAATGTCCTCACTTGGCATCATCTCCGGAGCAACCACGAATCGAACATCGGGCTGTCGACATGAGACACAGAGCGAAACACCGTACAAATTCGCCACCCCTCCACCTCTGAATTACTATTTTAAAAAGTAAGTTTTATTGAATAATTTTTCTTTTCCTCCTTTTTGTCCTGTTTCTTATTTAAATCAAAACTTTCCGAAGAATGTTTCATTCTTTTAAATCATCAACCCGTTCCGGTAATAAGTCTTAGAAAATTTTAAATCCTGATCTTAATCTAACGCATATGCGAGCGACCAATTTTATACTTCTGACCGTTATTAACATATCATATACACTTATTTACTTATACATATTGATTTTGATTTTATTTTTTTTATCCTTTAATCAAATACATTTTTATATTGTATTAACCAGTCAGAACCTAAATGTTAACGATAAAATCTTTCCTTTGCATTCTAACTGATGTCCTCCGTATTAATGTAACACCCGCGAACTAAAACACACACACTCACATATACTCAGAGAAAAACCAATATTATATTATATGTTTTTTTATATAATCATGTATGCCTATCATTCATTTTAAAATGAATAAATTTATATTTGTTAATTAAAAATCAAAATAACTCTTTATTAGCCCCCACTCATTCCTAGTCGAAAGATCGCACTTGGTCCCATCCCGTGTAAAAGAAATTAAATTCTCTGACCGAAAAGGGACCACCGAGCAAACGTATGAATAACCAGCGTAATAGCGACTCAGTCGTTTATCTGCTTTTCAGACCTGTCAGTTCGTTCGACCCGATTCTAAACGCCACGAGACATTTAACTTCGGGATAATAGAAGATAGTTCTTGCGCCCTTCCGTCGACTCATCCTTTCCCGAGTCTGGACGTAACACTATTTATATTCGTTTTAAGCAAATGATTTTAAGCAAATGATTCTTTCAATTTTTCAGAATATGCTAGAAATCATTTATATGATCCCCTAATAATATTTTGTATATTACTTACTAATTTTAGTTTATTTTTAATAACTTATATAAAAAATGGTGTAATGCGAATCGAACTTATGAAAATTTTCTTCAACTATGTTGTTTAAAATAATTCTCAATTAAGAATGACAGACAATACTCCATAAGTCATCGCACCAAGAATAGTAAAAAATATATGATGAACGAGCACTTACGGACATTCAATTTTTACAGATATTTGAAGTAAAAATGTCATAAAACGATATCCATACTTGGATTTTTCGGTCAAATGCGGTCCATTTTTAATAGGTCTCAAAGAAGTTACGATTATAGGAGGTATTTCTATGTTTGAATAGGATGAGTATATAGGTAATATATATAGGTGAGATCTTATTACTGTATGCGAAAAACAACTATTAAATGTGTCAGATTAAAAGTGCATAAGCAGACAAGGTTATAGATAAAAGCTTCATTGTGTAATTTTAAGTCAAATAGAAGTAACGTCTCATCAGCAATTTTGGAATTACAGCATTGTTAATATTTGAGTGATGATGACGAAGAAAATATCAATAAAAATATATTAACCTATATTAATATATTAAATTCAAAGGACTTCGGTTTGATCATTCTACAATACATTTTTCATAGTTTAAATAGAAAATTACGACTTCGTTTTTTAGCCCATGTCTACTGATTTTAATGTTTCGGTCCACTGTGGGGCGTGTCTGAATCCATTATAATAAGGATATAGGCTGAATAAATAAGTAATATGGAAATGCGTAGTTCAGACCACGCGGACAACTAGGCAAAGATGGCCGGTTTCTTTGTCTTGAGATCGGCACGCTCACTTTATGCGAGTTTATGCGTGTACACATACTTTTGACTTGACGTGATTAATTTAAAACTTTATACATGCGCTAAGAACACTTAGGCAGACTAGTACACAGATATTAGCCCAGAAATGGGCTGATTAACTAAAGCGTAATAAACGAACGAAAATAGCACGATGCGCACACGGCGAACGTTCAAACGGAAGTCCGCGCCTTTTCTTAAATGTATCAACAGTCAGAATGTATAAAAATTTAGATGCGATTCGCTTGATCGAACTGTGCGTAAACGAACTGTGCGCAAATGAACTGTGCGCAAAAGAATTGTGCGCAAAAGAACTGTGCGCAAACAAACTGTGCGTAAACGAACTGTGCGCAAAAGAACTGTGCGCAAAAGAACTGTGCGCAAACGAACTGTGCGTAAACAAACTGTGTGCAAATGAACTGTGTGTAAACGAACTGTGTGTAAACAAACTGTAACAGACGTTCATTTACAATATATCATCTTCATATAGATACAGCCTTTCTAAATGGAGACCTTAATGAACAAATATACATGACTCAACCTGAAGGGTTCAAGGTTCCTGGACAAGAGGACAAAGTATATCTGTTGAACAAAGCCATTTATATATTAAAACAGGCATCACGTTCCTGGGACAAAAGGATACATGCTGTACTACAAGAAATAGGATACAAGCAATGACAGCATGAGCCATGTGTTTATTTTAAAACTACTAGAAATAAAATAATAGTAGTGACTCTTTATGTAGATGATTTCTTCATTTTCTCAAATGATCCGCAAGAGAAATCAAAATTAAAAAATCAACTAAAAAATTAATTTAAAATGAAGGACCTAGGTGAAGTCAGACAGTTTTTAGGACTCTCGATTGAGCGAAATAAAAGGTCAGGTGAAGTATTTATTCATCAGAAGCAGTACATAGCATAAATATTAAGAAGATTTGGAATGATCAACTGTAAACCAGTAAAAACTGCTGTTGACCTGGGTATGAAAGGAGCAGAAGATAACAGTAAAAAAAATCACATATGTTCCTTATCAAAATATTACAGGATCTCTTATGCACTTAGCAGTAAACATTAGACCGGATCTGGCTTTTATAATAAGTTTCCTCAGTCAATACAACATAGAGCATACGGAAATGAAGTGGAAGATGCTAAAAAGAGTACTTCGCTATTTAAATAATACTAAAAACTTAGGAATAACATTCAAACCTACTGGAGAAGATATAATAGGATTCGTAGATGCAGATTATGCAAACAATCAAGAAGATGGAAAATCGTATATAGGCTATATATTTAAATATGCAGGTGGTCCAATTTCCTGGGAAAGCAAAAAACAAAATTGTACTTCAATGTCGTCGACAGAAGCTGAATATGTAGTCATGTCAGAGGCAGTTAAAGCGGCAGCTCGTCTATACGGATTCTTTGCGGAAATACTAAGAAGGCTATACTCATCTACAATGATAATCAAAATGCGCAAAAATTAGGTCACAATCCAGTATTTCATAAACGAGTTAAACATATCAGACCGAAGTACCATTATATCAGAGAACAAGTGCAAGAAGGTAACATTATCATTAATTATATGTGTATCGAAGATATGATCGCGGATATACTAACTAAGGGACTTGGAAACGTTAAACATCAAAAATGTTTAGAAAGCATTGGAATGAGAGATGTTTCTTAAGATATGCGAGAGTAATAATTATATTGTAGTAATAATTATAGTTTTAAATAACATCAGATGTCCTCGATTAAGGGGGAGTGTTGTAGATAAGGTAATCTTAATGCCATCTACCGTTTTGTTTTAGTTAGGTGCTGCGTACGCATCTAGGGGTTCTCCCTATATTTTTTTATATAGGTATGTAATCTCTTCTTAGACTAATAATTAGTATTGTAAGCATCAATAAAATATTAAAAGTTATAATATAAGAAGGATTATTTCACGTCCTCCTGAGAATATTACAACACAATTCAATAACTTTATGATGACTAATTAAAAACAAATTATTATAAAATGTTTCCATAAAGGGATCATCACTCAATTATCACATCAATTAATATGCCTCATTATAGCATTAGTCAAGCGATTATAAATATTTAAGTATATAGATTTAAGAAACTTATATTTTATGGAATCATAGATTATATATATAATACATATATAACAATTCAGTCAGAATAACTTTTTTCTTCAATCATAGAAAGCTAAAATTCGATAATTTCCAAATTAATTACCAGAGTAGAAACAAGTTGAATAAATAATTCCATAAATTAATAATTATAAGTATTAATACATATATTATCCATATACTACTAAAGACTTTAATATTATAAGATTATTTAATACGAAAGGAATGCGCATAGGAAGTCACATCGATGACAGCTGATACGGCGAGCGATAAGTAGCTAAATAAATCCGCGGTGGCTCCGCGTAATTTACGACTGCGGATGCCGAAACCTAAACAATCGATAAGCATTTATTAATAATCGATCGACAATTCTTAGAAATATTATTTGTCAAACCTTTCTCGGAAGATCTCCACCGGAGCACCCTGAGAAAGTTCTAGAGCGCACGTGATTTGCACACGGCCCGAAACCCTTTTGTTTTTCAATAGTATATAAGCTGCCGATTTTGAACCTCAGGAGCTCATTTTAGCAGTCATTCTTTCGTTAAGCTCATTGTCAGTTCAGCTCATTTTGTCATTTCAAGCTCAGTTCTGCTCAGTCAGTCTTCATTCAACTTCATTAATGTTCCTTCTTTCTTCAGTATTCAATTAGATCAATCACTTCACGCGCTCAAGCTTCCTTAATCGCAACATCCTTAGTTGTCATATAAATTTTGTTCAACTTTAATATCATTTATTATACTATCGGTCTTGTGTTAGAATTTATAAGTTTAAGTTGTGTAAAGTTCAGAATAAAAGACTTTGTGCATATACCTGCATACATCAATCCAGCCTACCTCATCCACCACCGAAGTCTTTGCGGACGAGGAAAAGGGCTTAAACGAGTACAGCAGACATTAAACAAGAAAAGGATTCTTTGCCACAATACGGTAAGTAATTACAATCACTAAAAACTCGTATATTCTCAAATATTGGAAATTTTATTTCAAATTCTGCAATTGACTGACAGCCCATTAATTTCACATCTAATTATTACCTCAATTCCTATTCCATCGTCATTCAGCATTTTGAATGTTTTAACGACATTTTTTCTCATCTTTCAAATAATAGAAGAAACCACTGTCAAGCATTGGCATGTCGCTGACAGTTTCCCAGTCAGTCAACCTTAATAATCTATTATCATAAATCTATCTTCCTGCATTCGAAATATTCCTATATAATATCAATACTAGACAACATTTAGATTTTGCATAAAATGTATACTGCTGTTGTCACTCGGACGTGGTCCAACCCCTGAAACCCGGTTGCCAAGCATGTATCATTGCCCCTGGCGACGCTCTATCCTTTCTCCTGAATTCTCATCGTTATCGAGCATCTAAGTGTGTCCTGATCGACACTTTCCCATCATCACCCTATATATTTCTATCGTTATCGAGCATCGAAGTGTACCCTGATCGACAATTTCCTTTACCCTTTATATCTTTCCATAAAAAACGACAACAGGAGATTAATTAGAACATTGAATATTATAATTTTAAATAATCGCGGGTTAGTAAGAACCATACGTGGATGGTAGTGCGTCAGTTTCATAGAAAAATAAGTTTTCTATGAAACTGATTATGTGCACAGGGCACGAAATTTACTTGGTCCTATACCTAGATTTTTAAAATTAATTTCAATTCGAGATTTATAATAACCTCTCTTTACCCCCCCTGGAAAGACGAAGGTGAGAAAAATATCGGGGCGAAGTCGCTGAATCGGGAATCGAACCCGAGTTTTTCGCTTGCCGAATTCTGAATAGCTTAGAGGTAAGAGCAGTCGCCCGGCAAGCGAAAGACTCGGGTTCGATTTCCGATTCAGCGACTTCGCCCCAATATTTTTCTCGCCTTCGTCTCTCCAGGGGGGTAAAGAGGGGTTATTATAAATCTCGAATTGAGATTAATCTTAAAAATCTTGATATAGGACCAAGTAAATTTCGTGCCCTGTGCACATAATCAGTTTCATAGAAAACTTATTTTTCTATGAAACTGATGCACTATCATCCGCATATGGCTCTTACTAGCCCGCGATTATTTAAATTTCTGATATCACTTGAGAGCCTTAATTTCTTAAATTGTTAGTCCACGCCGGCTGAAAGATGGCGTTATTGGTAATAGATATTTACACATAAGGCGAATGAGAAGTATCGGTGGTGTGGGATCTGAATAGCTTAGAGGTAAGAGCAGTCGCCCGGCAAGCGAAAGACTCGGGTTATTTCAATAAAATATATATCATATAAAAATATATATCATATTTCAATTAAAAATTGTAAGTCCAACTCATTAAAAAATGGTTCATTCAGTTTTCATTAAAAGTTCATTAAAAAATTATAAATTCAATTGTAAAATTGTAAATTATAATTGTATTTCAGATTTTCTTTGAATCGTCCGGATATTTTAAAAATGTGGATCAAATGCCATTGGAAGAAATAATTTTAAACCAACGAAAACCCATTTAATCTGTAGTGCTCATTTTGTAGCTACAGATTTTATGGAAAGACCTAACGCAAACGGCGTGCGTTTAAAAAATCTTGCTGTGTCTTCGATATTTTTTGAGGCTTCTGCTCCTACTATTACTCCGGATGTCACTACTTCTGCGATTGAGTCTGGCACTACTCCTGCTCCTGCTATGATTATGCCTATTTCATCGCTGAATACAGAATCTGCCAGCACAAGTGCTATTGTTGATACCATTAAAATGACCATTCGAAAGCCGAGGAAAATCATGGACATTTTTCAATTTAAAAATCAGTTCATTTTTAAATTTGAAGAAGCAAGAAATGAATCCACGAAAAAAGAAAATGTGGAGGACAATTAAATCATTGAAGCAGAAGCTAACGAGAAAAGAAGAAAAAAATACATTCTTTGAAGAACTTATTGAAAACTCTACAGTATGATAACAAATTATAAATATATGTATGTCCCAAAGCAGTATATACAGGGTGTATCTGAAATGATGCACTAAATTTTAGGAGCGTATTCTAGAGGTCAAAATAAGACTTTCTTTTCTTATGAACATGGGTCCGCAAATGAACCCCTTTCCGAACTAAAATTCGAAAATGTGTGAAATACGTTTTTATTTTTTCATTTTAGTGGCTTACTTTGGATAAACTTCCGAAAACGATAAACCTCCGATTGCGCTGAAATTTTAACCAAAGCTTGTCCTTGACTTGAGTATAAAGTATTTTTTCCCCAAACTTTAGGGGCCTCTAGCTCGGAGGAGGGTTCATTTGCGGACCCATGTTCATAGGAAAAAAAGTCTTATTTTGACCTCTAAAATATGCTCCTAAAGTTTAGTGCATCATTTCAGATACACCCTGTATATTTAAGCTCGCACGTACAACTATCTTGTTGTTCAAGTATGATTATATATGCTGATTTTTGGATGTGCAACTTTCCCGTATAAAAATATCATACTGAGCCATAATAAATAATATATAATATATTATATATAATATATAATATATATATTATATATTTACAATTTTAAAATTATATATTGTACATATACTGAATCGTATATATAATGAACAGAGCAAAGAATCTTCTTGAGAGAGATCCAAGTGAGGTTATTGCTCAAAATTTTAGCGGAAGCATTGGCGAACTGTTCCAGAACGAATGGGTCAATAAGAACAGAAATAAGAAAGGTTGCCGATACAGCGGTGAAATAAAAAAATTTACTGTAACTCTACATTTTTACTCGCCGATGTACATTTCGTACCCGATGCTTGCCATAATGTAAAGCTTGCCCGGAACGCATTAGGTGATCTCAAAATTATGAAATCTCCCACTGCGCAGATCAATTGGTACCAAGTAACAAATTTACATAAGCTTCAATTCGAACTTAATTAAAAATTTGCAAATAAACTTAGTTCTGCGCATGTAAATTTTAAAGCTAATATTATGAAAGTAAAGCTTGCAGCACAGACTTTAAGTTCTTCAACTGCTGCTGCTTTGGAATTTTTACAATTTTCAGAAATTGAAGAATTTAAAGACTGTGCTGGCACAATAGGATTTATCAAGGCAATTGACGAAATTTTCGATTTTTTAAATTCCCGCAATTCTTTCGGAAAGGGATTTAAAAAAACAATTTTTTATAATAATATTAACTTCTTGCAACAAAGAATGGAACAAAAAATTGAATATTTATATACTCTAATGGGACCTGATAACAATAAGTTATATGCTGCTAGACGAAAAGCTTTTATCGTAGGTTTTGTGGCTGCTGTTAAGTCAATTTTTCAAATAGCTAAAAATATTGTGTTAGTACCCTGTTTTAAATATCTAATGACATACAGGTTTAGCCAGGATCATTTAGAATTATTTTTTCCGCAAGTGCGAAGGCGACATAGTTGGAATAACAACCCAAATGTGCTGCAATTCAAAGCTGTTATGAAAAGTTTATTAGTAAAAAATTCAATTTTAGTATCAGTGAAAGCTAATTGTACCGGTTTTGATACAGAAAACGATGTACTATTTAAATTAACATGGATAAAAAAAAATTTTTCAAAATTGGCATGATAACATTAGCATAGATAGCACAGATTCTGATATTAATGACAATTTATTTGACGATGCTGAGAATGAAGAATTATATCATAATATCAATGTGAACGATAGTAGTTTCCATTAAGAAAATATTTTATATTATATAGCTGGTTTTGTAGTCAAAAAAATTATTCCTAAATTAACATGTAAAGGTTGCATTGCCAATCTCATAAGAAAAGTCGGTGATAGAGAATATAACATTTCGTCGTACACAATATTAATTGACGTAAAAAATAAGGGGCGTTTAGTGTACGCATCAAATCATGTACACAAAATTGTTCATGCCACCGAAATGGAGTTCCGTCCATTAGTAAAAAGTAGAAATAAGCTACCAAATAAAGATGCATATTCTCAAATAATTTGTCGAGCAACACGCAGATATGCATTAAATACTGATTTATTTCCTGCTAATAACGATTGCTACGAAGGATTCGAGATAGGTATAGAAACGCCGCACCGCTTACAGATAATAAATATTATTTGTCGGAAATATTTAACAATTCGAATTTATTCATATTCTAATACGTTAAACAAAGATATTGTAAATCCCGTCAGTAAACGGCAAAAATTATCAAAATTAATACTTTTTAATAATACGTAGATTTCATACTTAGATTTTATTTATTTACATTTGTTATTTATTACATTGTTGTTTACATTTATATGGATGACGTCGCAGAAATGTAAATGTACAATTTTGTTTACCAATGTATTCAATACATATTATGTATAAGTATTGCGACGACTTTTCCTACCGTCTCGCGGCTGAGCGATAAACGCGGCCGCCGACTCTCCGTCGCGCGGGTGTAAACTGCGCCGACGAACAGGAGCTAATTCGCCGAACGGGAGATGCAGAAGGGTCGTTGACAAAAACGGGAAAACTGAGAAAAAGATCCACGCGCCAGGTGGGAACGGGATGTTAGGAGTTCCGCGCGTACCGTGACGATATCCGAGAGATAATCGCGAGAATCGAACTTGGGCGCCAGATACGATCTTTCACGTATCAATTCGCGAGACACACGAAATAAGCGCGAAATAGACGCGAAAGAAATTGCCGGAATTCGCCACGGGCTGACTAGCTCGCCTAACGGTAGAGGAGCAGGGCGAGTGTTGATCGAACGCGAGAAATTGTGCAAGAGACGACAAGTACGTAAACGACAAATAGAACTGGAAAGAAATTCGTAAATTAAACAGAGAAATTAACAGATTTATTAGAATAGCGGGAGCCGCAGCTCCTCGTGAAAAATAAGGATAAACCGCGCGGATATACGGCGGCGGTAAAAGAAACGCGGCTGCGAGACTGGGTGTTAGATGCGGGGCGCGAAACCCCGGAGTGCGTACGCCGAGACCGACCCGTTATATCGGCCGGAATGTTCGCTCGGCTTGAATTACGCCTCGCACTGCGAAGAAATTGATTATTGCGTTCTTCTATAATTCGGGCGAAAGTCCGAATCAATTCTCGATATCACCTCGCCAACGGCGATCTTATCGTCCGCTATTACCGTTAAATTATTAATACGCAACTTAAGATTAACAGGCAATTAATACAACGCGGACATGCTTCGATTTCGGACAGACCTTTTACGCAGAATCGAATACTCGGGACACATGCAATTCATGCAAAAATCGCGAGGAAACTCTCACAAAACGCGCTCACAATTTCGAGACGCGGTGCTTTACAACCGACAGAATACGTCGAATTTACGCGGTTCACACTCTCACATAACCCGTACAATAATCGTGAAGGAAAGTTGCACCGGACGTGCACGCCAATTTTATACGCGAAGATTCACAAACGAAGGGCAAAAGTATATATATATATATATATATATATATATATATATATATATATATATATATATATATATATATATATAATATAACAAATTGACGCGAATCACACTCACACTCAAACGACCGACATACAGCACGAACGAGACTTAAACGCTAGACGTGCGAGAACCAACGCAAATATAATCTACGGAATCCGAATCTCCAGAGAGACGACATACCGTTTATTAAAAACGCGAGGCAATGTCTCGATCCGCAGAAACCGATACTTTCGAGGCTCCGGGGCTCGAATCGCTTGACGACATGGCCGTGACGCGAAAATCTACACTAAAGAATCGGGCTTAGCCCGTACACCAAAGTACGAATTCCCGACGACGACGACAGAACGAAACGATTCCGGGCGCGATCGCGAGTGGCGAATATGGCGGAGGGTAACCTCACCGGCTCGATAACTCTCCTGCGAGGGCCCCCGGGATGACGTCGTCCTCTCGGGCCCGATCCTCCTCGTCTCGAATCGCCGGGATCCTCTCCACTCGTGGTCACAATCGCTCTCGCTCGCTCTAGTCTTTCCAGATCTCCTCTATAATCAACGCCTCTATCTCGCACGCGAGCTCACGCTAGTCTGATCCTGGATCGTCGCGATCCAGAATCGATACCTGTGGGCCAGCCGGGGCTGCGCACACGGGGTGCGTATTATCGCGGCCAATCACGCGTTATCACGCGCTGTGGCCGGCGGGCGGCGCGCTCACGGTCATAACGAGGGTGCGCGTGCCCCCGGTAATTCGAACAATAATTCGCTGGGGCCCTTTCCGCGGGGCCGTCGCGAGGTCTAGAGCGAACGGCTTGGCCGGAAACATCGCTGAAATCCTTTCGATCGTCTTTTCCTGAGGCCGTGTCACGCCATCGGGAGCGTGGTTACAGTCCCTCCACGGGGACCGGATCCGCACGGGCCTGAGTCCTTGCGCGAGGATTTTCTCGCTGTCCCGTGCGTCGCGCATCACGTGTGCGGGTCCTGATCCCGTCGTGACGTAGCCAAACGTTAGATGCTTTGAATTCTCGGAGTGCTGGCTCCTTGCCCCTCGGCGGTCATCCTTGATTGACGATGATGTTTTCCGTGATGTTTCAGCGATTTTCCGCTTGTTCTTCCGATGAGGCTCCCAAATCAATTATTCATACGAAAAGAAAATAACAAATGAAATTAATATTAAGCACGAAATCTTGATTAATGACGCCTCTCTGGGGGTAACGGTACGGTTCTCGCAATTATTCGACTGGCGTGGCCCTTTAGCCCGCGCTTTTTGATCGGAGAGGGACTCGGCGGACGCTCGCGAGACGGCAACGTCACAGTATATATTTATAATTATAATAAATATAAACTTATACATATATGTTTTGTGCATTATAAAATAAAATGTAGTTAATTAATAGTTAGTTGTCTTTATTGAATTCTCGAAGGCTTACAAGAATTTCCGTTTGCATTATTACAATAAAATAAAATGTATATATAAAATGTAATAAAAAAAAAGAATAAAAAATGTATTTTAATATAATAAAAATAATGTATTTTACCATAATAAAATGTATTTTTTACTATAATAACATTAATGTTTTATTATTATACTTTCTGCGCCCTGAAATAAATGTTGTTTCATTATTTTATAAATGTTGTAAATATTTTTTAAATATTAAAATTGAAAAATTTGGTTTTATTAATTTTATTAATAAGAGCGGCACTTGTTATCGGGGCGAGTTTGACAGGGAAATCATGTTGCTTCTTTCGTCTACCAAAGAATTTACCAAAAACAACTCGGATATTTTGTTCACACGTGCCGACAAAGGAAACATAACCGTTGCGATTGATAAAACATCGTACATTGCGAAAATGGATGATTTACTTGGTGACTCGGAAACATATTCGGTGGTTACAAGGAATCCAGTTAACAGAATTATCTCGGACCTACATGGTTTGTCGAAGAGATGGAGGGACCGCGAATTCATTCCTGTTTCAACCTATAGAGGTTTACAATCCAGCGCCTTCTTCTTACCGAGGGCCTATGGATTGCCAAAAATCCATAAGGAGGGTAATCATTGTTTCTTCCAATAACAGCCCTCTCTATCCACTTGCCACATTTCTCCATAATATCATACAAAAAAGCATTCCACTTCCTCAGAGCCATGTTC
>CAJQTV010001179.1:0-28155 GCA_907163055.1 Formica aquilonia x Formica polyctena | reverse complement strand
ACTTTACTATTTTCCATGATAACTACACACACAATGTTGTTCCGAAATATGACAAATCGCTTTTTCTCACGTGACGTAAATCGTTTCGCGATTTAGTGAATAATAAATATATTATCTCGCCGTATTTTTCACATAGTCCAGTTAACAACGACACGATGATATAACGTACATTCACTTGTACGTACATGCACGGTATGAAAAGTAAGGGTGGGAGGCAGTGTTGCCAGAATGAAGACGCAGCTCACGCGAGAAATATATAGTTGATAGGCTGCGTTCAGCAAACAAATCAATGCAGCGAGCGCATGATTTTTTAATATAATTAGTTCTTGCTATACTTCTTCACTGAATCTAAGTGTAGAAATCAATCAATAATAAAGAAACATTCAGCGTTTACCGAGCTGCTTTGTCTGCTAAAAGCGTTGGCAAGTTTGCAACTGAGCATATGCGACTGGTAGAGGAAGCAAAATGCGTAGGCTCAAGAAAGAAATGTTGATTTTCAAGTATCTCATATTCTTTACTAAAGAAATTATAGTAGGCTAATTATTTATTGGAATAAGAGTAATTACTTGTTTTGAGATAACATTGTTGTGTGGAATATAAAAATCTTATTTTACATGATAATTTTGTTCTGAGAATAAACATGTTTACTACTTGAATTGAAAATATAGATTTACTCTAAACAAGAACTAATTTCTTGTTTCAAATTATATTACGCTATTTCTGAATCTATTGCATTGAATTGAAAGAAATACACTAAATTTTTCTGATCTAATAAATTTTCTTACATTAATATATTATCAAATATTAGAATTAACCACATCTGACTTTTCTTTGATAAAATTTTATAATATTCTTCAAAAGAAAATATTTACTTGTTTTGAGTACATGATAATGAGTATTTCTAAAATTTGTGACAAGTCTATTTTAAGACTATTATTAAGAAAATATTCTTTGTTAAAGATAACTGTTACTTAAAAAGAAGTAAAGTAAACTGAGTAATCATTTTACTTAGCAATAGAATAATATTTTTCTGTGTGTAGAGGCCGAGGAAAAATCGTCGTTTTTTTCATTATCGCATCAACAGCAAAAAGTAAGCTTCAACTATTCAATTATTACGTATATACGCGACTGAAACTTTATTATTTACACTGTTTTTCGTAGTGAGAACCAGATCTGGGCAAGTATCAGGTCTACCGGAAAGTTCTGTCCGTTTTTGGAATAAAACAAAATACAAATTTTTATTACCGTCAATAAACTTTATTAAATAATATAATTGCCATTATTATTAATGATTTCTTGCCAGCGTGAGGGCAATTTGTATATCCCATTTTCGAAAAATGTTTTTATCTTTTGATGCGAAAAATTGAACCAGTGCTTGTTTTGATATCTTCTTCATTTTTGAATTTTTTGCCCCTCAAAAAATTTTGTAAGGACAAAAACAAGTGATAGTCGGAGGGTGCTAAGTCCGGGGAATATGGTGGATGCGACAGAATTTCCCAACCTAGTTCTGCAATTTTTTGACGAGTCCCCAAAGTAGCATGTGGCCTGGCATTATCATGATGCAGTATGATGTTCTTCCTATTGAACATCGCCGGCCTCTTTTCTTGGACTGCTGTATTTAAATTATCCAGTTGCTGACAATACTTCTCCGAATAATGGCAATTACATTATTTAATAAAGTTTATTGACGGTAATGAAATTTGTATTTTTGTTTTATTCCAAAAACGGACAGAACTTTCCGGTAGACTAATATATATATATATATCGGCCCATGAATCAAGTCCATCGCAGGACTCAGAAGGCGTTGACGGGACCGTTCGCGAATCTTATTGTCAAATTAAAAAGATTTAGGAGTAAGGCTGACTCACTACACCCAAGCTCACAATCCAGCAAAGTCACACAACCTCCCCCCTTTCCCCTTACTATTTCTCTCCCAGCTACTCCCCCGTTTATTCCCCCCGAACCCCTTTCTCCCTAACCGCCTTCTTCCCCGAGATCATTCTCGTCATTATCCACAGTCCTCTTGAATAATCCACCCCCTTCTTCTCCGCAATTTTCGGAATCAGACGATTTCGAAAAAGCCATTCAGAAGTTCTGCGAAGAACTACCTGATTTAGAATCAGCTTCGTCCTACCAAGACTAAATTGAACTAAATTCAAATCTCCTTTCATACTCTCTCCATGATCCTTACTTCCCAGATAGCACAAGATGTCCTCAGGATCGTCCTGAATATGTCAAGGAAATCCTGGATATGTCCAGAATATTTAATTGTGTTATTGTAAATATTTTATAAATATTTTATGAGTATATTTGGCTTCATTAATTATGATGAAATACTTGAAGTAATTTCAGAATATTAAGAACTACAATAAAGTGTAAATCTTCTTTTAATGTCCACTAGACTCAATATCTTAAAATCATCCCACACATATCCAGGATGTCTTAAGGCGTAACCCAGGATGTCCTGAGTACATCCCACAAAACTCCTCAAGATATCCTGGACACATTTTGGATGATTTTGGGATATTTTTTACTATCTGGATGAATGAATGAAAACAGCGCTTATATAAGTTTACAGCGCGTGAGTGCCTAAAATAAACATAGCCAGAGTGTATCACGGTAAGTAAATTGATAATAAAACAAATGGATAAAGTTTGGATATTATATTTATTCTTATATGATAAATATTTAACTTTTCAAATTGCGTGGTAGGTATTAACAGACATCCGGGTAGCCACATGCGATATATGCGTGCAATGATACGACTTCCGGTCTCTTCCCGCATGACTATACATGGAAAAAGCAGCAACGTAGAACAATCGTTTTAATTTCAGGTAATCTCTCATCCTTATTCAATATTCACATAAATATTTCTAAAATTATTTTTGTATATATGTGTCCAATTGTCCATTAATATAATATTTTGTACATTTGACGATTTGCCATTAATATAATATTTTGTACATTTGACGATTAGTCCAAAAATTACGTGACATGATCTCCCAGACAGCACAAGACATCCTCAAGATCATCCTGAATATGTCCAGGACGGTTCAGGATATTTGTAGGACTTTTTAAGATATCATTATAAATATATTTTATGAAAATTTAATACGCATACATGATTACTTTCAGTTATGTAGGCTATTTAATATAATTTAGAACTCTTAAGTATTATAATAAGTAATAATGTCCTATAAATGTCCACTGGATAACCCCTGGATGTCCATAGGATATCTGTCCTGTCTATTATATTGGATGTCCTTTGGATTTCCAGAGGACATACATGTGTTATCTGGCAATTAATTGTTAACATTAATTTCGTTTAATATTAATAATTGAATTTGATGCGCACGTTTTCATATATCCAAAATTATTATTTATTTAATATTTTATGAGAAATATTATTGTGCGCAACATTCCAAAAATTTTACAAAAAATAATATTCAGCCGCTAGTTCGTTTGTTCACCGCTATGCGACGCGCGGGCGATGCGTTCATCTCGTATTTGAGATTTGGTCATGAAAATTATATAAAGCTTGCAAAGAGCAACGGGCAGGAAATTAAAAATGTAATTATTTTCTTACAGTTCAATTTCTGATGCAATCCCAACATAGGAAATTCAGATATTGAATTGTTTAGAAAATGTTAAACGGCTCAAACCCGGAAGCCAAACCTAATATATTCATGTACACCATGAAAGCCTCAAATATCAAAGAACGTGAATTATTTTCAGTATTAGATTTTCGATATTGGCAGTGAATAACAGAACGCAATTTTTATAAAGAAAATAATTTATGAACTTCTATATTATATTTAAAATATTCTATTTTATATTTTATTAATATATATATCTTATATAAATTATATTCAATATGTTATCTTTAAAATATCATATAAAGTACCTTGATAACATATTCTGGACTAATTTTGAATGCATTGTGGACGTTTTAGGAATTACGATGTCTTACGGACATCTTATGGACATCCGTAGGACTTTGAAATGGGATATCCTGAGGATATCTCTAGGTATACCCCCAGACAGCACAAGGATGTCCTTAGGACGTCCAAAGGGCATCCAGGACATACATGTAGGATATCCTGAGGATATCCTATTTTAATCTTCGGATCTCCTCTGGATGTCCTGAGGAAGAGTAAATGATAGCCGTACACTAGCCTCTGGAGAATCCAGGGAGATCCTGTGGAACATCTTAAGGATTTCTATAGGATATGTTAGGGATATTTTTCATACGTTAAAAGGAACAAATTCTAAAATTTAAATATAAATTAAGATTGCGTTCTGTTATTTACTACTAATACTAAAAATCTAATATTAAAAATAGTTCACGTTTTTTAATATTTGAGGTTTTCATGCTGTACATGAATATTTTAGGTTTGGCTTCCGGGTTTGAGTCGTGTAATATTTTCAAAACAATCCAATATCTGAATTCCCTATGTTGGGATTGCATCAGAAATTGAACTGATAAAAAATAATTATATTTTTAATTTCCTGTTAGTTGCTCTTTGGAAAGTTGCGCATAGTAACATTTCTCATGAAATATTAAATAAATAATAATTTTGAATATATGAAAATGTGCGCATCAAATTCAATTATTAATATTAAACGAAATTAATGTTAACAATTAATTGCACATGTATATATCCTCTGGAAATCCAAAGGACATCCAATATAATAGACAGGGCAGATATCCTACAGACATCCAGGGGTTATCCAATGGGCATTTATAGGACATTAATACTTATTACAATACTTAAAATTTCTAAATTATATTAAATAGCCTACATAACCGAAAGTAATCATGTATGCATATTAAATTTTCATAAAATATATTTATAATAATATCTTAAAACATCCTACAAATATCCTGAACCATCCTGGACATATTCAGGATGATCCTGAGGACGTTTTGTGCTGTCTGGGAGATCATGTCACGTAATTTTTGGACTAATCGTCAAATGTACAAAATATTATATTAATGGCAAATCGTCAAATGTACAAAATATTATATTAATGGACAATTGGACACATATATACAAAAATAATTTTAGAAATATTTATGTGAATATTGAATAAGGATGAGAGATTACCTGAAATTAAAACGATTGTTCTACGTTGCTGCTTTTTCCATGTATAGTCATGCGGGAAGAGACCGGAAGTCGTATCATTGCACGCATATATCGCATGTGGCTACCCGGATGTCTGTTAATACCTACCACGCAATTTGAAAAGTTAAATATTTATCATATAAGAATAAATATAATATCCAAACTTTATCCATTTGTTTTATTATCAATTTACTTACCGTGATACACTCTGGCTATGTTTATTTTAGGCACTCACGCGCTGTAAACTTATATAAGCGCTGTTTTCATTCATTCATCCAGATAGTAAAAAATATCCCAAAATCATCCAAAATGTGTCCAGGATATCTTGAGGAGTTTTGTGGGATGTACTCAGGACATCCTGGGTTACGCCTTAAGACATCCTGGATATGTGTGGGATGATTTTAAGATATTGAGTCTAGTGGACATTAAAAGAAGATTTACACTTTATTGTAGTTCTTAATATTCTGAAATTACTTCAAGTATTTCATCATAATTAATGAAGCCAAATATACTCATAAAATATTTATAAAATATTTACAATAACACAATTAAATATTCTGGACATATTCCAGGATTTCCTGGACATATTCAGGACGATCCTGAGGACATCTTGTGCTATCTGGGAAGTAAGGATCATGGAGAGAGTATGAAAGGAGATTTGAATTTAGTTCAATTTAGTCTTGGTAGGACGAAGCTGATTCTAAATCAGGTAGTTCTTCGCAGAACTTCTGAATGGCTTTTTCGAAATCGTCTGATTCCGAAAATTGCGGAGAAGAAGGGGGTGGATTATTCAAGAGGACTGTGGATAATGACGAGAATGATCTCGGGGAAGAAGGCGGTTCGGGAGAAAGGGGTTCGGGGGAATAAACGGGGGAGTAGCTGGGAGAGAAATAGTAAGGGGAAAGGGGGGAGGTTGTGTGACTTTGCTGGATTGTGAGCTTGGGTGTAGTGAGTCAGCCTTACTCCTAAATCTTTTTAATTTGACAATAAGATTCGCGAACGGTCCCGTCAACGCCTTCTGAGTCCTGCGATGGACTTGATTCATGGGCCGATATATATATATATATTAGGTCTACCGGAAAGTTCTGTCCGTTTTTGGAATAAAACAAAATACAAATTTTCATTACCGTCAATAAACTTTATTAAATAATGTAATTGCCATTATTCGGAGAAGTATTGTCAGCAACTGGATAATTTAAATACAGCAGTCCAAGAAAAGAGGCCGGCGATGTTCAATAGGAAGAACATCATACTGCATCATGATAATGCCAGGCCACATGCTACTTTGGGGACTCGTCAAAAAATTGCAGAACTAGGTTGGGAAATTCTGTCGCATCCACCATATTCCCCGGACTTAGCACCCTCCGACTATCACTTGTTTTTGTCCTTACAAAATTTTTTGAGGGGCAAAAAATTCAAAAATGAAGAAGATATCAAACAAGCACTGGTTCAATTTTTCGCATCAAAAGATAAAACATTTTTCGAAAATGGGATATACAAATTGCCCTCACGCTGGCAAGAAATCATTAATAATAATGGCAATTATATTATTTAATAAAGTTTATTGACGGTAATAAAAATTTGTATTTTGTTTTATTCCAAAAACGGACAGAACTTTCCGGTAGACCTGATACTTGCCCAGATCTGGTTCTCACTACGAAACCAGTGTAAATAATAAAGTTTCAGTCGCGTATATACGTAATAATTGAATAGTTGAAGCTTACTTTTTGCTGTTGATGCGATAATGAAAAAACGACGATTTTTCCTCGGCTCTACACACAGAAAAATATTATTCTATTGCTAAGTAAAATGATTACTCAGTTTACTTTACTTCTTTTAAGTAACAGTTATCTTTAACAAAGAATATTTTCTTAATAATAGTCTTAAAATAGACTTGTCACAAATTTTAGAAATACTCATTATCATGTACTCAAAACAAGTAAATATTTTCTTTTGAAGAATATTATAAAATTTTATCAAAGAAAAGTCAGATGTGGTTAATTCTAATATTTGATAATATATTAATGTAAGAAAATTTATTAGATCAGAAAAATTTAGTGTATTTCTTTCAATTCCATGCAATAGATTCAGAAATAGCGTAATATAATTTTGAAACAAGAAATTAGTTCTTGTTTAGAGTAAATCTATATTTTCAATTCAAGTAAACATGTTTATTCTCAGAACAAAATTTATCATTGTAAATAAGATTTTTATATTCCACACAACAATGTTATCTCAAAACAAGTAATTACTCTTATTCCAATAAATTAGCCTACTATAATTCTTTAGTAAAGAATATGAGATACTTGAAATCAACATTTCTTTCTTGAGCCTACGCATTTTGCTTCCTCTACCAGTCGCATATGCTCAGTTGCAACGCTTTAGCAGACAAAGCAGCTCGGTAAACGCTGAATGTTTCTTTATTATGATTGATTTCTACACTTAGATTCAGTGAAGAAGTATAGGCAAGAACTAATTATATTAAAAAATCATGCGCTCGCTGCATTGATTTGTTTGCTGAACGCAGCCTATCAACTATATATTTCTCGCGTGAGCTGCGTCTTCATTCTGGCAACACTGCCTCCCACCCTTACTTTTCATACCGTGCATGTACGTACAAGTGAATGTACGTTATATCATCGTGTCGTTGTTAACTGGACTATGTGAAAAATACGGCGAGATAATATATTTATTATTCACAAATCGCGAAACGATTTACGTCACGTGAGAAAAAGCGATTGTCATATTTCGGAACAACATTGTGTGTGTAGTATCATGGAAAATAGTAAAGATACTGTATTGTCTAATATTGCAGATCTGTTACAAAAGATCGATTGCGATGATTTAATACCACGTTTTGAAGGTAAGTGTATTTATTTTGATTATTCCAATATTAAAATAATGAGATTTCTCATATTTTATTATCAAAGTTTTAAGTAATAATAAGAGTAAGATGATATGTAAGATGATATGATACTGAAGTGATGATTTAATAAAGAAAATTTTACATAGTAAATATATAATTCTTAGTTTGGTATTTTCATTGTAGAACACAACATTCAAACACATCATATACCAAAATTATTAACAGATAAAAATATGATAAATGAGCTTATCCCACATATTGGAGATAGACTTAATTTTATCGAAAAATATGAAAAATTTAGTTCACAAAAAAAAGAAAATGTAAGTTTTTGGGCTAATTTATTCAAATATTTGTAAAACCATTTTCCACCTATTTATACTTACATATTTTATTATGATTAGGATATTTGTATTCTTCAAGTGGAAAATGATGGATCGTTAAGTTCAATAATCCCATTCAATAATCCCTTTTTACAAGAAAAAGATTTGACATCTTCCAATGTTACGGACACTTCAGATAGCGATGGCACTGTTATAATACCCGAAGACGAACATAGACAGATATCATGTTGTTCTTATGAAGAATTTTGTAAAAAAATCGAAATGCCTGACTTCAATTTAATTGAACTACTTGAATTAGCTCCAATGGGGAAAGCTATTATTTCTTTTTATAATAATAAAAATTGCTTAAATGATTGCCTTAGAAATAAGCTTGTGGATATAATAATGAGACATGTATTCTCAATTCATTGCAAACAGTAAGACAATTTATATCATGTCCATTACATAATAAGTTATAGATTTTACAAAATTAATCTGCAATTAAATATATCTTTATCTTTTTTATACAGTTAATTGTGTTATTTTTCAGTCGATTAACTCACAAAAATTATCAGTCAATAGTAACCAAAATAAAAAATCTATTTCCTAACGAGCCTCCAACAGTTTATTATGTTGCTGCAATGCGAAAACAAGATTCTCCAACTGGAAAAACGGTTATAGCTAAAGGAAAATTAATTGATAAAGCTAAAAATTTGATTTATCAAGGTGGTTATGCAAGACTTACAAAAAAAAGGAAAGCAATAACAGATAATATTAATGAAACACCAGAAAAACAAAAAATAGGTAAAATAAGAATTTAAGAAAGAAACATACTGTACATGTATATATAACAAATTTAAAGTTTTCAGATTTATCTACGAACGACTCCTATTTATGGTTAAGTTCCAGAAACGAACCTTGGGAACAAGTTCTCATCCATTGGAAAAATACTTTTCAATTGAGACAAAACTCAGAAGTGACTACTGCATTTGATTTTATTAAACAATGGCCTATTTTGAAACAATCAAATGTAGATACTCTTGTAAGTTATTAATTAATATAATTCTCATTTTCTCTCTCTTTCTCTTTCTTCTTCTCTTTCTTTCTTTCCTCTTTCTCTCTCTGAAATACATATTTTATTCTCTTACAGATAAACAGTAATTTTGACGAACTATTTCCAAATCGTAGTCTTAACTTATTTAAATATTGGAATTTATTTTTTGATAAAGTAATTCATTATAAACAAGGCCTCCACAAAGATATTCTGAAAATTGACATTGAGAATTTGGAATCACTTTCTGAAAGTGAGTATATGACTATACCTGAACTAAATCTAGCAAATTTATAAAGATAATTTTAGTATAATATAAAAAAATATAGAGAACGTTTTATATAGAAGATGATCTGCTACTTTATTTCAGAAACTAAACATTGTGATGAAAAAGTTTCATACAAAAGTTACATTAAAATAAATTTTAATTTTTTCATAATTTTAATTATAGTATAGCTTCTCCATCCACTCCACGAAAATACTAACTCAACTTAAGCTAGGGATTAAAATTGCTAGAGAGATTAATGTCTGAGTAATTTGTCTGAACAAGAAAAATAATTATTATAGAAGCATCTTTATTTATTAATAATTTTTTAATTAACTATGAGTGGCAATTAAAAGATTTTGAAAGTTATCTAGGTAATCTTGATAACATATATCAAGATTAAGATCATCGGAATTAACTGTGTACAGTGAGATATCTTTCTCTATTCTAGATTCCAAAGTAATAAAACAAATCATACTACTGTGTCATATTTTACCACCAAAGGGAAGACTCATAATAAAGAAAAAGCACTGGAAATTTTCGATCCAAGAATATATAGATTCGATTATAATTCATGCAACTGTGAGTATTATTAGAAACTACCAAAAATTACAAAATAGGATGTCGAAAAAATACTGATTTTTGCCCCCGGAGTGTAAAAACGATATACTTTTTACAGTTTTTGAACTGCAAAATCTGATTTTAATCTTCAAAAAATTCAAATTTATCGGGAAAATCTGATATATATGAATCTATTAAACATATAGTACCGTAAATTATTATTATTGAGCTTTACAAACGTATTAATTTATGTTTTCCTGTTGGTAAAACATGAAAGCACAAATTAATACGTTCGTGAAGCTCAACAATAATCATTTACGGTATGAGATGTTTAATAGCTTTATGTGCTGATTTTAATACTTTTCCGACAAATTAAAATTTTTTAAGATTACAATCAGATTCTACAACTCAAAAACTATAAGAAAACATACCCCTTTTATTTGCCACTCCTGGAGCAAAAATTGGCACTTTTTTAACATCCTTCTTTGTTCTCTCGAATTATCTTTAAATGGATATCTAAATGTTTTCTATAGAGTGCAGCCGATATCGAAGCTAAAATTAATTTGCGAAAGGAACGAGTAAAAATACGGGATTTACATTTACAACCTTTTCTTTTAGTCGAAGGTCCAACTTATAATGAAATTAATAAAATATATATAGTCATTAATGAAGTGAAGTACGAATATGAGAACTGTCTAAAAGCATTAGATATATTTTTCAAAATTTTTCACGTTATGCGTATTTGTTATCCTCCACAAAGTGAACATATTTATGAAGTCATTGAAATAGTGATTTTTAACAGCCAAAGAAAATATTTAAAAAGATATCCCTATATTCAAGATATTATCCAAAATATAAAATTTGATCAGTAAATTTTTGATTGATATGTAAACAGCCAAGAAATTGCAATATTCAAAAATGAATTGTCCTTATTGTGATGATAATTTTAATGATATTGATAAATATATATTTCATTTAAAATATATTCATAAAAAAGATATTTTTATTTGTCATATCGATAATTGTCTTAGATCATTTCATAGAAAAGACAGTTTCAAAAAACATATTTTAACTCATGGATTCGACACATCTTTAAAACAACTTGTAGACGTTCCAACTTCATATACAATACAGGTGCATACTTCCGATTCCAATTCAAATACGGAATTTTGTTCTGAGACAGAATCTTCCTCAAACAATGAAAAAGATACATTGAAGGATATTCCGTCGTTTCTTAAAAAACTCGACATAGCAACCCAACATTTAGTTGCTCAATTATATGATAATTTATCTCTAACCAAATCTGACATTCAAAAAGTTATCAAGCGACGCGGTAGCGTCGCGACGCCAAGTATATATAAAAATTCGTTCCAGCTTGTCAACGGTTTGCCTATGTACAGGGGCCGCGACGCTACCAAGTAGCTTATCCGGAGTTTTACGTCTAATAAACTTTCGAATAAAATTCCTCAGGAACCAAGCCGTTAATAAAAAATCTAACGGCACTTTTCTTATACAATGTGGATGCAAGCTTTCGATTGCGACCAGTTTGAATAAGATTGGTGCAGTCAATCCTGAGGAATAATAATCGAATACCAGAAATGTGACATTTTTCGTTTTCCATCATTATCATCATAATAATCATAAGTTTCAGACTCTCACGTAGGTATGCTCGCACGCGCACACGCAAAGCGAGTTTGTCCCTCAAGGCGCGTTTGCAGCGCTCATGTACGATTATTCGCTTGAGTGTGCAAATACGCCTTGAGAGACAATGTGTATGTGCGTGCATACGTATATGATACGTATGGCCGTGTGACGAGTATTCGTCGGAGCCAACCCCCACACGAAGAAGAAGAAGAAGAAGAAGTATATGATACGTATCAAGCGGTACGCGGTAGCATCGCGACGTCAAGATATAATAACGTTATAAGGTTAATGTTCGCGACGTCAAGATATAATAAAACATTATAAGGTTAATGTTATATTTGAATCTGCTGCAGAAAATATATTTGGTCCTATCGAGTAAGTAGATTGAAATTTTGTATATATATCTGCTTATATATGTCTGCTAATATATGTTTATTTATTGTTTTATAAGTATATTATTTCTTGATTATATCTGAATATTGTCTGAATCTAAATTATAGCGCTTATTTGCAGGATAAAGCAAAATTAATCAATCCTTTCAAGAAGGCCGGTATACTTTTAGCTGGGATTTCTTCAGCTGGGATTGCATACGGTATAAGACCAATATTTGCTAAACAGCGTAACATATTGGGTTATAGAGATTTGGCAGTAACAGACAGTAAGTACAATATAGTAGCACATATAAAACATTCAGTAGCACATATAAAACTAGATATGTAAATTAAATTAAATATTAAAATTCTGTTCTTTTCATTGCACACAGATAGAGGGAAGTGACCATAAAGCACTTAACTTCGGATGGACATAAAAACGATTAATAACTGTCGAAGTAAAAGAAATATTTACTATTTATAATGGGGTAAGGGGAATCCTTGCTCTTATGTTAAGTGATTGAACTGAAGTTGAATTCAATGTGTTGAATAGCTTGAAATTTGTGAAACACGAATACCAAAAATAAATTTAAGCTATAATTATATAGTTATAATTATAGCTTAAATTTATTTTCGGTATTCGTGTTTCACAAATTTCAAGCTATTCAACACATTGAATCACGTGTAATATTATAATAGCATGTTGCAATGCGAGATATATATTCATAAGTTTTATGAACATTATCAGAGAGAAATCACTGACATTATTACATTTTTGATAAAATCGTAGGAATTTACAAGTTTTACTTCACAACTATATAATCAAAAATATAATAATGTCAGTGATTTCTCTCTGATAATGTTCATAAAACTTATGAATATATATCTCGCATTGCAACATGCTATTATAACATTACACGTATGCAAAGGAAGCCAAAGTATTCATACGTAGCATTTATTTATTATTCTCAAAGTGGATCTTACTGCAACAAAATTTTGATCGTTTTAATTTATTAATCTGTTAATCAGTATACATACATAGTATGTATACTTTGGCTTTCTTTATACGTATAACTATATTACATTATTTAAGAAAAAGAAAAACCTATGATAATTATATACCACATTGCACAACATGCTATTACAATATTAGTTATATATATGCGAAGAAAGCTAAAGTATACATACGTAGTATTTATTATTCTCAAAGTGAATTTTATTGCAACAAAGTTTTAATCGCTTTAATTTATTAATCCGTTTGTCAGTATATATACGTAGTATATGTATATTTTGGCTTTCTTTGCATACATATTAAAAGACAGAAAGACGAATTAGGTGTGACTTGAAAAAAACTATATTTAATTATATGTCTGTGTAAAATAAAAAGAACAA
Organism: Formica aquilonia x Formica polyctena; assembly: GCA_907163055.1. Taxonomy (NCBI): domain Eukaryota; kingdom Metazoa; phylum Arthropoda; class Insecta; order Hymenoptera; family Formicidae; genus Formica; species Formica aquilonia x Formica polyctena. The sequence goes on along the minus strand of CAJQTV010001179.1, from coordinate 14,559 downwards.
TTATAACTTTTATATATATATTAAATTTTTATTTAAATATTCTATCTATAATTATATTTTATAAAAAAAGAGAAACCTATATAATAAATATACATCATATATTTCACATTACACATATATCTCGCAATTGTACAACATGCTATTATAATATTAGTTATATGTATGCAAAGAAAGCCAAAGTATATATATACATAGTATTTATTATTCTCAAAGTGGATCTTATTGTAACAAAATTTTAATAGCTTTAATTTAGTAATTCGTCAGTATACATAGTATATATATTTTGACTTTCTTTGCATACATATAACTGATACATTATTTTATAAAACAAAAAAATTATGAATATATATCGCAATATCAAAACATGTTATTATAATAATAGTTATATGTATGCAAAGAAAGCCAAAGTATACATATGTAGTATTTATTATTCTTAAGGTGGATCTTATTGCAACAAAATTTTAATCGCTTTAACTTATTAATCCGTTTGTCAGTATACATAGTATATATATTTTGATTTTCTTTGCATACATATAAGTGATACATTATCTTATAAAAAAAAAACTTATGGATATATATTTCGCAATTGCACAACATGCTATTATAATATTATACGTATGCAAAGAAAGCCAAAGTATATATATTCAAAAATAATATATATGTGCTTATATTATATTATCTCACAATAATACAGTATAGTTTTATTTATGTAGAATTGGCATCGTTAATTTTATTGGCAATAAAATATTGTGTAAAGTAGCTCAATTTAATTGTACTTATAAATTCATTCACTTATTACTGTAACATCATACAGTTGAAGAATGATCTACATTGAAATATGATATTACAGTAATACAAAATTGAATGAATTTATAGGTGTAGTTAAATTGATATTATATTATTAAATTATATTATATTATATATAACTATATTATTGTTGGACATTATATATTAAAAATAAAACAATGCTAATTCTATATAAATAAAACTATTATTGTAAGATAATACAAAAAAAAATAAAAAATATTTAAAAGAGAATACTTAAAATAAAAAATACTTTATCTTCTTTGGTATCTTCTATGGCACTTCGTTTATCTTCTTAGGCATCCCCTATGGCACTTTATGTTATATTACCTCACAATAATACAGTACAGTTTTATTTATGTAGAATTGGCATTTGTTAATTTTATTGAATCTTATATAGGCAATAAAATATTGTGTAAAGTAGCTCAATTTAACTATATCTACAAATTCATTCACTTTTGCATTACTGTAACATCATACAGTTGAAGAATGGTCTACATTGAAGTATGATGTTACAGTAATACAAAAGTGAATGAATTTATAGGTATAGTTAAATTGAGCTACGTTATACAAGATTTTATTGCCTATATAGGATTCAATAAAATTAACGAATGCCAATTCTACATAAATAAAACTACTGTATTATTGTAAGATAATATAATGTAAGCACATATATATTATTGTTGAACATTATATACTAAAAATAAAATTAATGAATGCCAATTCTACAATAAATCTTTATTATTGTGAGATATTTTACATAAATAAAACTTTATTATTGTGATTTACTTATTATTATTAAACTTTATTATTATTAGATATTCTACATGAATAAAAAACTATATTATATTATTAAAAATAAAACGAATGCCAATTCTATATAAATAAAACTCTATTATTGTAAGATAATATAAAAAAATTAATAAATAAAAAATAAAAGAAAATACTTAAAATAAAAAATACTTTGTCTTCTTTGGTATCTTCTATGGTACTTTATTTATCATTTTTGGCATCCTCTATGGCACTTCATATTATATTATCTCACAATACCCAGACAGCACAAGGATGTCCTTAGGACGTCCAAAGGGCATCCAGGACATACATGTAGGATATCCTGAGGATATCCTATTTTAATCCTCGGATCTCCTCTGGATGTCCTGAGGAAGAGTAAATGATAGCCGTACACTAGCCTCTGGAGAATCCAGGGAGATCCTGTGGAACATCTTAAGGATTTCTATAGGATATGTTAGGGATATTTTTCATACGTTTCAAGGAGCAAATTCTAAAATTTAAATATAAATTAAGATTACGTTCTGTTATTTACTGCCAATACTAAAAATCTAATACTAAAAATAGTTCACGTTCTTTAATATTTGAGGTTTTCGTGCTGTACATGAATATTTTAGGTTTGGCTTCCGGATTTGAGTCGTGTAATATTTTCAAAACAATCCAATATCTGAATTCCCTATGTTCGGATTGCATCAGAAATTGAACTGATAGAAAATAATTATATTTTTAATTTCCTGTTAGTTGCTCTTTGCAAGTTTTATATAATTCTCATGACCAAATCTCAAATACGAGTTCGCGCGTCGCATAGCGGTAATCAAACGAACTAGCGGTTGAATATTATTTTTTGTGAAGTTTTTGGAATGTTGCGCATAGTAACATTTCTCATGAAATATTAAATAAATAATAATTTTGAATATATGAAAATGTGCGCATCAAATTCAATTATTAATATTAAACGAAATTAATGTTAACAATTAATTGCACATGTATATATCCTCTGGAAATCCAAAGGAAATCCAATATAATAGACAGGGCAGATATCCTACAGACATCCAGGGGTTATCCAATGGACATTTATAGGACATTAATACTTATTACAATACTTAAAATTTCTAAATTATATTAAATAGCCTACATAACCAAAAGTAATCATGTATGCATATTAAATTTTCATAAAATATATTTATAATAATATCTTAAAACATCCTACAAATATCCTGAACCATCCTGGACATATTCAGGATGATCCTGAGGACGTTTTGTGCTGTCTGGGTAATACCGTACAGTTTTATTTATGTAGAATTGGCATTCGTTAATTTTATTGAATCCTATATAGGCAATAAAATATTGCGTAAAGTAGCTCAATTTAACTATACCTATAAATACATTCACTTTTGTATTACTGTAACATCGTACAGTTGAAGAATGGTCTACATGATGTTACAGTAATACAAAAGTGAATGAATTTATAGGTATAGTTAAATTGAGCTACATGATTTTATTGCCTATATAGGATTCAATAAAATTAACGAATGTCAATTCTACATAAATAAAACTGTACGGTATTATCGTGAGATAATATAATGTAAGCACATATATATTATTGTTGAATATTATATACTAAAAATAAAATTAACGAATGTCAATTCTACAATAAAACTTTATTATTGTGATTTACTTATTATTATTAAGAAATTTATTATTATTAGATATTCTACATGAATAAAAAATTATATTATATTATTAAATATTATATGCTAAAAACGCATATATATTTTTTGCAGAAAAAATATAGATTTTTACAAAAAGCAATGAGATCACCTAAAAAAACCTCACAAAGGAAAAAAAAAATACGCCAAGTATATAAAAAAATCCCAACTTGTACGCAAAAAAAGTTTATTATTTATTCCTAAAAAATAACGTTTAAAAACATTTTTCCTTGAAAAATAATTTTCATACAAAATAAAAAACTAAAAAATGATTTTCCTATAAAAAATAAAAACCTTTAAAAAGTCAAAAATCAAAACTAAATATGAAATCAAGTTAACTAGCCAAGTACATAGAAACAGTTCAGTTTGTAAGAGTTTGTAATTTAAAATAGTATTTGTTTGATAAAATCAGTCTTGCATTTATAGAAATATTATAGATTCTCTCGAGAAAATTAAAATGCATTTTATTTTTATAAAATTAAGCTATTATGTCCCCCCCCCCCTTCCCCATATAAGTATTATATATAATATATAAAATAGCACAATTATATTGCGGATTTTATTACAAATAGTACATCATAAAACTACTTAATCCTTACTGCAATAACGTCGATCACATCGATCACCAATTTCGAGTTTAAAAGTGCCCCGTGCCAAACTGATCGACTTGTTTTGAAATTAATCATAAGGTTTACCAGATAGGCCTGAAACGAAAAGGATTAAAATTAAAGTGACATACAAATACTTGGCGTGCCCGATCTGAAATAAAAATTTCCAAAAGATTATCAGAAATCATTATCAATATATTAATAAAAATATATGACTTATAATGCGACACGGGCACGCCAAGTATTTGTATGTCACTTTAATTTTAATCCTTTTCGTTTCAGGCCTATCTGGTAAACCTTATGATTAATTTCAAAACAAGTCGATCAGTTTGGCACGGGGCACTTTTAAACTCGAAATTGGTGATCGATGTGATCGACGTTATTGCAGTAAGGATTAAGTAGTTTTATGATGTACTATTTGTAATAAAATCCGCAATATAATTGTGCTATTTTATATATTATATATAATACTTATATGGGGAAGGGGGGGGGGACATAATAGCTTAATTTTATAAAAATAAAATGCATTTTAATTTTCTCGAGAGAATCTATAATATTTCTATAAATGCAAGACTGATTTTATCAAACAAATACTATTTTAAATTACAAACTCTTACAAACTGAACTGCTTCTATGTACTTGGCTAGTTAACTTGATTTCATATTTAGTTTTGATTTTTGACTTTTTAAAGGTTTTTATTTTTTATAGGAAAATCATTTTTTAGTTTTTTATTTTGTATGAAAATTATTTTTCAAGGAAAAATGTTTTTAAAAGTTATTTTTTAGGGATAAATAATAAACTTTTTTTGCGTACAAGTTGGGATTTTTTTATATACTTGGCGTATTTTTTTTTACCTTTGTGAGGTTTTTTTAGGTTAAAAATTATTCAAAATTTCTGTTGTTCGGAATTATTAAATCGACTTGAACGAATTATTTTAAATTGTGATTTGAATGAGGTAGTGGATTCTTTTAAAGTAATTTCCAAATAATTTAATAATTTTAACACAGAATATAAAAGAGAATCTTTTTTTAAAAATTTAAAGTGTTTTATAAAACCATCACAAATTATCATAGGCGCTTCACCTGATCAATCCAGACGACAAAATAGAGTATCACTTACAATAAAGAATAGAACTTGTTGTTATGTTCCTATCCAAGAACAATTACAACAATTTTTTAAACTTCCCAATGTTTTACAACAAATTTTGGATTATCAGAAATATTTAATAGAATCTTATAAAAATATGGTACAAAGTTCTCTGTGGAAGTCCATAAACACAGTTACAACTTCTAATAAGATAATTTTACCATTGATTTTATACTTTGATAATTTTGAGGTTGGTAATCCACTTGGAAGTCACGCTGGTTATTATAAAATTGGATGTTTATATTATAGTATCCCGACCATTCCACCAAAATACAGTAGTCGTTTAGAAAATATATTTATCTCTACATTATTTCATAGTTCAGACAGATGCCATTTTGGAAATAGTGCTGTTTTAAAGCATGTCATAAATGAATTGAAATTTCTGGGCAAGGATGGTTTATATATAGAAAATGATAAAAAGCATATATATTTTGCATGTTCTTTTGTAATAGGCAATAATTTAGGAGTTCATTCAATACTTGGGTTGACCGAAAGTTTTTCTTCTAATTATTATTGTAAGTTTTGCTTGGCAGACAAAAATGTTACAAAAGAACTGATTACAGAACAATCAAATCTATTAAGGTTAAAAGATCAATATGTGTATCATTTAGAAAACAAATATTTCGGAGTAAAGGAGAGATGTATTTTTAATGATTTGGAATATTACCATATTTATGAAAATCAATGTGTAGATGTTATGCACGATTTACATGAAGGTGTTTTAAGATACGATATGGCAAATATTATATCAAAATTAATATATTTAAAATATTTTACATTGGAATCTCTTAACTTCAAAATCAAATACAATTTATATAATCCACATGAAAAAAACATACCTCCAGCCATTAAGGAAGATCACTTAAAAAATGGAAGTATAATCTGTTCAGCTGCTGAGATGAATGCATTGGTAAATAATTTTCGTTTTATAGTCGGTGATATTGTTCCACGGTAATGAAATTTGGAAATTATATTTGTTAGCTTTGAAAATAACAGAAATTAGTTCCAGTCCATGTATACCTAAAACAGCAATTCAACGATTAAGTCTTTATATTTCTGAGCACAACAAATTATATATATCTCTTTTTGGCAATCTTAAACCTAAACACCACTTTTTGACACACTATCCTCGCATTACTGAAAAAATTGGAACTCCTCATTATTTATCATCTATGAGATTTGAAGCGAAGCATAAAGATTTGAAGTTGAATGCTCATAATTGTAGAAGTCGCGAATTTGCCTTTTACATTTTTTAACCGAATTCAGCTTAGATGTACATATCGATATTTGAATAAGAAAGGATTTCCTGATAATATTCAGTGGGATCATATTAATATAGCAAAATTTAGAAATAAAACGAACACCGAGACATTCAAAGATTTTGTGTTAGCTACATATTATGAAAAAAATGGTATTTGCTACAAACCTTCTTTTGTGATTAGAATAGCAGATAATATTTTACCACAATTCAGTAGAATAAAATATGTTCTGAAATAAATATCTGATAATAGCTGTTACCTTTATTGTGAGCGATTAATTACATTGGATTATAATGAACACTTTCATGCTTACGAAATAATTAATGATAAAAAGAAGAATTTTACATTTTATTCTATTAATGAATTGAGTTATCTTCTTCCACTTAATTTACATGTAATTAATACAGGTCAGATGATGCTTTCTCTCTCAAAATATTAACTATAAACAATTTCTTGGCTGTTTATATAAATATATACAGGAAAAATTTTAATACATTTTAGTCAAAAGACATAGTTAAAGATTTGTAATATGAGTGAAGTATCTTTTCATTTTTAATGACCTTATTGTTGCAGAATAGAATTTATTTAGTTTCATTTTAGAACAGGTATTTTTTATTTTTGTATCTCTATTACAGATTAGAGATTATAGATTTATTTTTGTATCTCTTAGATAGAGATATCTGTGAATTAAGGATATTTTTATTTATTATTAATCTAAAATAGAGAATAACTTAAAACGATAAATTGTTTGAAACATTATTTATTAACATTAACATAATGTTTATTCTATTAATATTAATATTAATGTTTGTTTATTTCAATGAAAGTCAAGATATACCTTATGTTCATTAATGAAGTCAAGATATACTTTATGTTCAGATTATTTGTATTATACTCACATAATTGTACTTTTGTAACAAGTAAAAATAAATAAATATCTTTTCAAATCTTTTGTTTTATTAATAAAACCCAACTGTAATTTTTATTATATATCTTCTTTTAAAATAATTAATACTCAAATTTTGAGTATAAAGAAGAAATATATAAATAAGTTCTCTTAAATATATTGCTTTTGGAAAAAATATGATTCAAGAAAATTCATTCATATTAGATCTTGCAAAATAATCGGTTGATTATATTGTTTAAGAGGATGCCGGACTGTCCTCTTTTACCGGCCATAATAATTATATTTTTGTACACCGAAATTTTTTTATTGGTTACATGAAATGAGAAAGCCTTTTCCACGATTAAAGTATATACATCAACAAAGTGGGAACCTTGCGCTTTTATGTTAAAAACGAAGAAAAGTTAAAAAATTACAGTTTTTTATCGGCTTCTTGAGTCGTAACAATATATGCTTAATATAAAAGTTGTGCAGTTTGTACGTACAAAATCAAATAGGAACCCACTCGGAAATGCATGAAAGAATATAAGTGAACGTTTAAAAATGTATTTAGAAGCCTAGTAAAAAAGATCTTGGTTTGTAAAACTTTCGTGCATATGTGTGTGTGCGAGATGGAGGCTCAAGAGTAAAACAGAGCAGTAGATTAGTTGCATGATGTCGCGATAGACAGAGCTGCAATCGTACATGACAAAGTCGCTATGTACGCAAGTTTCCTTCGTTCGGAACGACTTAGTTACGTATCTGTAAAGAGGAACAACGCTTCTCGGCACACAGAGCTAAGATCGCTATGTACGCAAGTTTCCTTCGTTCGGAACGACTTAGTTACGTGCCTGTAAGCGAGATATGACGAAAATTTTCATAACACATCAAGGAAATAGAGGAACAACGCTTCTCGGCACACAGAGCTAAGATCGCTATGTACGCAAGTTTCCTTCGTTCGGAACGACTTAGTTACGTACCTGTAAGTGAGATTTGCCGAAAATTTTCATAACACATCAAGGAACACTGAGGAACTAACGTCGTTCTCGGCGGCACACAGAGCTAAGATCGCTATGTACGCAAGTTGTCTTCGTTCGGAACGACTTAGTTACGTGCCTGTAAGCGAGATTTGCCGAGAATTTTTATAAAACATCAAGGAAATTTAGGAACAACGCTTCTCGGCTCACAGAGCTAAGATCGCAATGTACGCAAGTTTCCTTCGTTCGGAACGACTTAGTTACGTGCCTGTAAGCGAGATTTGCCGAAAACTTTTCATAACACATCAAGGAAATAGAGGAACAACGCTTCTCGGCACACAGGGCTAAGATCGCTATGTACGCAAGTTTCCTTCGTTCGGAACGACTTAGTTACGTACCTGTAAGTGAGAGATATACCGAAAGATTTTATAACACATCAAGGAAATTGAGGAACAACGCTTCTCGGCTCTGTGACAGAAACGGCTTGTACGCAATCGGTTTAAAACGCTAAGATGTGCCTGTAACGCAAGTTTTGACGAAAAATTTCATATAACGGACACGAAGGAAATTAAGTTAACGCTGCTGTAACGAAGATTTGACGAACGCAAGCGATTTTCGTACGAAGCGTTAGTTCACGATCAGATTTGCCTTGAAATTGTTATGAAAATCATCAATTTCGGAACATAGAGGAACCAACGCTTCTCGGCTCACAGAGCTAAGATCGCTATGTACGCAAGTTTCCTTCGTTCGGAACGACTTAGTTACGTGCCTGTAAGTGAGATTTGCCGAAAGATTTTCATAACACATCAAGGAAATTGAGGAACAACGCTTCTCGGCTCACAAAGCTAAGATGGAAGTGTACGCAAGTTTCTTTCGTTCGGAACGACTTAGTTACGTGCCTGTAAGTGAGATATGCCGAAAATTTTCATAAAACATCAAGGAAATTGAGGAACAACGCTTCTCGGCACACAGAGCTAAGATCGCTATGTACGCAAGTTTCCTTCGTTCGGAACGACTTAGTTACGTGCTGTACTTGAGATTTGCCCGAAACCATTTTCCGATAAACACATCAAGAACATTGAGGAACAACGCTTTTGATGTGTTTTGAAAATTTTAAGCAAATCTCACTTACAAGCACGTAACTAAGTCGTTCCGAATGAAGGAAACTTGCGTACATAGTGATTTTAGCTCTGTGAAACGAAAAGCGTTGTTCCTCAATTTCTTGATGTGTTATGAAAATTTTCGGCAAATCTCACTTAAAGGCACGTAACTACGTCGTTCCGAACGAAGGAAACTGGCGTACATAGCGAACTTAGATCTGTGAGCCGAGAAGCGTTGTTCCTCAATTTCCCTGATGTGTTATGAAAATTTTTCGGCAAATCTCACTTACAGGCACGTAACTAAGTCGTTCCGAACGAAGGAAACTTGCGTACATAGCGATCTTATCTCTGTGTGCCGAGAAGCGTTGTTCCTCATTTTCCTTGATGTGTTATGAAAATTTTCGGCAAATCTCACTTACAGGCACGTAACTAAGTCGTTCCGAACGAAGGAAACTTGCGTACATAGCGATCTTAGCTCTGTGAGCCGAGAAGCGTTGTTCCTCAATTTCCTTGATGTGTTATGAAAATTTTCGGCAAATCTCACTTACAGGCACGTAACTAAGTCGTTCCGAACGAAGGAAACTTGCGTACATAGCGATCTTAGCTCTGTGTGTTTAGAAATTCTCACGAAGCGTTGTTGCGTCCTCAATTTCCTTGATGTTATGAAAATTTTCGGCAAATCTCACTTACAGGCAGAAGCGTTGTTCCTCAATTTCCTTGATGTGTTATGAAAATTTTCGGGCAAATCTCACTTACAGGCACGTAACTAAGTCGTTCCGAACGAAGGAAACTTGCGTACATAGCGATCTTAGCTCTGTGTGCCGAGAAGCGTTGTTCCTCAATTTCCTTGATGTGTTATGAAAATTTTTCGGCAAAATCTCACTTACAGGCACGTAACTAAGTCGTTCCGAACGAAGGAAACTTGCGTACATAGCGATCTTAGCTCTGTGAGCCGAGAAGCGTTGTTCCTCAATTTCCTTGATGTGTTATGAAAAAAATTTCGGCAAATCTCACTTACAGGCACGTAACTAAGTCGTTCCGAACGAAGGAAACTTGCGTACATAGCGATCTTAGCTCTTGTGTGCCGAGAAGCGTTGTTCCTCAATTTCCTTGATGTGTTATGAAAATTTTCGCAAATCTCTCACTTACAGGACGTAACTAAGTCGTTCCGAACGAAGGAAACTTGCGTACATAGCGATCTTAGCTCTGTGTGCCGAGAAGCGTTGTTCCTCAATTTCCTTGATGTGTTATGAAAATTTTCGGCAAATCTCACTTACAGGCACGTACGTCACTAAGTCGTTCCGAACGAAGGAAATTAGCGTACATAGCGATCTTAGCTCTGTGTGCCGAGAAGCGTTGTTCCTCAATTTCCTTGATGTGTTATGAAAACTTTCGGTATATCTCACTTACAGGTACGTAAGTATTTTGTTCCGAACGATGGAAACTTATGTACGTATAGCGATCTTAGCTCTGTGTGCCAAAAAGCGTTGTTCCTCAATTTCCTTGATGTGTTATGAAAATTTTCGGCAAATCTCGCTTACAGGCACGTAACTAATTTTTTCCGAACGATGGAAACTTGCGTACATAGCGATCTTAGCTCTGTGTGCCGCGAAGCGTTGTTCGTAACTAAGTCGTTCCGAACGAAGGAAACTTGCGTACATAGCGATCTTAGCTCTGTGTGCCGAGAAGCGTTGTTCCTCAATTTCCTTGATGTGTTATGAAAAATTTCGGCAAATCTCACTTACAGGCACGTAACTAAGTCGTTCCGAACGAAGGAAACTTGCGTACATAGCGATCTTAGCTCTGTGAGCCGAGAAGCGTTGTTCCTCAATTTCCTTGATGTGTTATGAAAATTTTCGGCAAATCTCACTTACAGGCACGTAACTAAGTCGTTCCGAACGAAGGAAACTTGCGTACATAGCGATCTTAGCTCTGTGAGCCGAGAAAGCGTTGTTCCTCAATTTCCTTGATGTGTTATGAAAATTTTCGGCAAATCTCACTTACAGGCACGTAACTAAGTCGTTCCGAACGAAGGAAAAACTTGCGTACTTGCGTACATAGCGATCTTAGCTCTGTGTGCCGAGAAGCGTTGTTCCTCAATTTCCTTGATGTGTTATGAAAATTTTCGGCAAATCTCACTTACAAATTTTCGGCACGTAACTAAGTCGTTCCGAACGAAGGAAACTTGCGTACATAGCGATCTTAGCTCTGTGTGAGCCGAGAAGCGTTGTTCCTCAATTTCCTTGATGTGTTTGATGAAAATTTTCGGCAAATCTCGCTTACAGGCACGTAACTAAGTCGTTCCGAACGAAGGAAACTTGCGTACATAGCGATCTTAGCTCTGTGAGCCGAGAAGCGTTGTTCCTCAATTTCCTTGATGTGTTATGAAAATTTCGGCAAATCTCACTTACAGGCACGTAACTAAGTCGTTCCGAACGAAGGAAACTTGCGTACATAGCGATCTTAGCTCTGTGTGCCGAGAAGCGTTGTTCCTCAATTTCCTTGATGTGTTATGAAAAATTTTCGGCAAATCTCGCTTACAGGCACGTAACTAAGTCGTTCCGAACGAAGGAAACTTGCGTACATAGCGATCTTAGCTCTGTGTGCCGAGAAGCGTTGTTCCTCAATTTCCTTGATGTGTTATGAAAATTTTCGGCAAATCACGCTTACAGGCACGTAACTAAGTCGTTTCGAACGAAGGAAACTTGCGTACATAGCGATCTTAGCTCTGTGAGCCGAGAAGCGTTGTTCCTCAATTTCCTTGATGTGTTATGAAAATTTTCGGCAAATCTCGCTTACAGGCACGTAACTAAGTCGTTCCGAACTAAGGAAACTTGCGTACATAGCGATCTTAGCTCTGTGTGCCGAGAAACGTTGTTCCTCAATTTCCTTGATGTGTTATGAAAATTTTCGGCAAATCTCACTTACAGGCACGTAACTAAGTCGTTCCGAACGAAGGAAACTTGCGTACATAGCGATCTTAGCTCTGTGCCGAGAAACGTGGTTCCACAATTTCCTTGATGTGTTATGAAAATTTTCGGCAAATCTCACTTACAGGCACGTAACTAAGTCGTTCCGAACGAAGGAAAATTGCGTACATAGCGATCTTAGCTCTGTGTGCCGAGAAACGTTGTTCCTCAATTTCCTTGATGTGTTATGAAAAATTTTCGGCAAATCTCACTTACAGGCACGTAACTAAGTCGTTCCGAACGAAGGAAACTTGCGTACATAGCGATCTTAGTCTGTGTGCCGAGAAGCGTTGTTCCTCAATTTCCTTGATGTGTTATGAAAATTTTCGGCAAATCTCACTTACAAGCACGTAACTAAGTCGTTCCGAACGAAGGAAACTTGCGTACATAGCGATCTTATCTCTCTGTGAGCCGAGAAGCTTTTGTTCCTCAATTTCCTTGATGTGTTATGAAAATTTTCGGGTAATCTCACTTACAAGCACGTAACTAAGACGTTCCAAACGAAGGAAACTTGCGAACATAGCGATCTTACCTCTGTGAGCCAAGAAGCGTTGTTCCTCAATTTCCTTGATGTGTTATGAAAATTGTCGGCAAATCTCACTTACAGGCACGTAACTAAGTCGTTCCGAACGAAGGAAATTTGCGTACAAATCGATCTTAGCTCTGTGAGCCGAGAAATAGCGATCTTAGCTCTGTGAGCCGAGAAGCGTTGTTCCTCAATTTCCTTGATGTGTTATGAAAAATTTTCGGCAAATCTCACTTACAGGCACGTAACTAAGTCGTTCCGAACGAAGGAAACTTGCGTACATAGCGATCTTAGCTCTGTGTGCCGAGAAGCGTTGTTCCTCCTGAATTTCCTTGATGTGTTATGAAAATTTTCGGCAAATCTCACTTACAGGCACGTAACTAAGTCGTTCCGAACGAAGGAAACTTGCGTACATAGCGATCTTAGCTCTGTGTGTCGAGAAGCGTTGTTCCTCTATTTCCTTGATGTGTTATGAAAATTTTCGGCAAATCTCGCTTACAGGCACGTAACTAAGTCGTTCCGAACGAAGGAAACTTGCGTACATAGCGATCTTAGCTTTGTGTTCCGAGAAGCGTTGTTCCTCAATTTTCTAACGAAGGAAACTTGCGTACATAGCGATCTTAGCTCTGTAAGCCGAGAAGCGTTGTTCCTCAATTTCCTTGATGTGTTATGAAAATTTTCGGCAAATCTCGCTTACAGGCACGTAACTAAGTCGTTCCGAACGAAGGAAACTTGCGTACACTTCTTTCTTAGCTTTGTAAGCCGAGAAGCGTTGTTCCTCAATTTCCTTGATGTGTTATGAAAACTTTCGGTATATCTCACTTACAGGTACGTAACTAAGTCGTTCCGAACGAAGGAAACTTGCGTACATAGCGATCTTAGCTCTGTGTGCCGAGAAGCGTTGTTCCTCAATTTCCTTGATGTGTTATGAAAACTTTCGGTATATCTCACTTACAGGTACGTAACTAAGTCGTTCCGAACGAAGGAAACTTGCGTACACTTCCATCTTAGCTTTGTAAGCCGAGAAGCGTTGTTCCTCAATTTCCTTGATGTGTTATGAAAACTTTCGGTATATCTCACTTACAGGTACGTAACTAAGTCGTTCCGAACGAAGGAAACTTGTGTACATAGCGATCTTAGCTCTGTGTGCCGAGAAGCGTTGTTCCTCAATTTCCTTGATGTGTTATGAAAACTTTCGGTATATCTCACTTACAGGTACGTAACTAAGTCGTTCCGAACGAAGGAAACTTGCGTACATAGCGATCTTATCTTTGTGCCGAGAAGCGTTGTTCCTCAATTTTCTTGATGTGTTATGAAAATTTTCGGCCCAATTATCTCACTTACAGGCACGTAACTAAGTCGTTATGTCGAACGAAGGAAACTGCGTACATAGCGATCTTAGCTCTGTGAACCGCCGAGAAGCGTTGTTCCTCAATTTTCCTTGATGTTTTATGAAAATTTTCGGCAAATCTCGCTTACAGGTACGTAACTAAGTCGTTCCGAACGAAGGAAACTTGCGTACATAGCGATCTTAGCTCTGTGTGCCGAGAAGCGCTGTTCCTCAATTTCCTTGATGTGTTATGAAAATTTTCGGCAAATCTCACTTACAGGCACGTAACTAGGTCTTTCCGAAAGAAGGAAACTTGCGATCATAGCGATCTTAGCTCTGTGAGCCGAGAAGCGTTGTTCCTCAATTTCCTTGATGTGTTATGAAAACTTTCGGTATATCTCACTTACAGGTACGTAACTAAGTCGTTCCGAACGAAGGAAATTTGCGTACATAGCGATT
>CAJQTV010001174.1:0-29923 GCA_907163055.1 Formica aquilonia x Formica polyctena | reverse complement strand
TTGGCTCCTGTCGGACCTCATGGTATCCCTTGTTGTGTTGATTAGAACATATTATTAAATACATGAAAATATCTGCATACATAAACATTATTGTTATATAAAGATTGTCAATTAATAGTATAAGCTGAGAATATTATAATTATATATATTTTTTATATATCATATTCCTTGAAAAAGAATATTATAAAGAATATTAATTTTTTGAAAATAATACAAAAAAATAGAAGTCTGATTAGATTTACAAAATTACAAATAAGATATCAATTTATGATATAGTCCACAAGTTTTATGAATAATGAATTAGATAGAAGTTTATATAATTTTAGTTTTTAATAGTTAAATCTTGTTGCCGTATTATATTTTTCTCAAAAATTCTGTCTTGTTTTCACATTCTCTCTTTTCCATATACATACACATAAAAAATGCAATATAATAAATATAATAATTTTAAGTAATTGTGATTATAAATAATTGTCAGGACAACCGGGTGATCGTGGTCCAGCAGGAGCTATCGGGCCGAAAGGAGCCACTGGGGATCCCGGACGACCTGGACCGCCAGGGTTACAAGTTTGTAGAAATATTTGAACATTACGGTTCATGAAAAATATTATAATGTATAAATATTATAATGTATAAATATTGGTTAAAAATTTCAGGGTTTGCGCGGTTTAATGGGTAGACCAGGAGCTTCTGGAAAACCGGGCAATCCTGGCGAACGTGGAATTCAAGGTGCAGATGGCAAGCCCGGAGAACAGGGTCCGCTTGGACCGCAAGGTCTATCAGGACCATTAGGAGTACCAGGAGAGAGAGGATATCCCGTAATTAATATTATTGGTTTCTCGTAAATTAACGTGTGCGCGAAACTTTTTATGAAAAATACATTTTTACAAATAGATGCAAAGATATAAAATATTTTCGTGCGCGTATTGAGCTTTATGTAATACACAAGTATTGCGAATATTAATATTAAATAATAAGATTAAAATGTACAGATATTAATATCGTATTCTAATTATATTTAATTATCTTTTCAAACTTTTATGTTACATCAGGGAGAACCTGGAAAAGATGGTGAGCCTGGCAATCCGGGATCGCCCGGTCCAAGGGGAGATACTGGTAAAGAAGGACCTCCAGGAGTACAGGGCCCACCAGGTCCATTAGGAAACGACGGCGCGCGTGGTTCTCCGGGTTTAGCTGGACCCAGAGGTTTTCAAGTACGTAGCTTAGAAATGTATTTACATTCTCATGATGCGGAATATAAGCGAGATGCAAGATTTAACATGTTAATAAAACTTATGTTTATGCATAGGGTCTTCCAGGCGCCACCGGTAATCCAGGTGTTCCAGGCAAGGACGGAGAACCGGGGATACAAGGACCTCCCGGTCTGCCAGGATTAGTCGGCAACAGAGGCGAGCGAGGAATTCCGGGCGAAAGAGGACTTATGGGACCTCTAGGACCTATGGGTCCAAGAGGAGAAACCGGAGCTCAAGGCGTTGATGGTCTTACTGTAGGTTATTATCTCGCTTATCATTCAGAGCTAGAATATTCCGTCATTTCTATTTTTATTCTTTCGATGTGGAAAGATTTAAAATGATTTAAAAATAAGATTTTTAATTTAGATGCAAAATTTTATATTTAAAATGAATTTACAAATTATTGACTTATTAATACAGTTTTGTCTTTAAAAGTCTCGTATGTTAGCATATGACAGAGCCAAAATAAATCTTATATGTCGTATATAAAATGAACGCGTTGCAACATTTACATATATTTACATTATTTCTTTTATTCAGGGCTTACCAGGATCTAAAGGAGAAAAAGGAAGTTCCGGTGCACCGGGATTGTTAGGACTTCCTGGCGCAAGAGGATTATCCGGAGAACCTGGTCAGAAAGGAGAAAGAGGAGCGTTCGGACCAGTTGGCCCTGAAGGTCCATCAGGTAATTCCTACAATTTATTTATGTAAAGTCTATAATATTTAAATTAATTTGCAAAATATTAATATCAATGTAATATAATAATTTAATTAATAAGAACTTATTAAAAGGTCATCGATTTTTTTTTACTTAAATATTACAGGACACATTGGAGAACGTGGTTTACAGGGAGAAGTTGGACCTCCCGGCCCTCCCGGGGAACCAGCGGAACGAGGTGATCCGGGTCCACCTGGTCTCATTGGCGAACCCGGAACACCTGGCAATTCGGGAGAGAGAGGTCTTCAAGGATTGCAAGGCTCGCCGGGTTTCCCAGGTCAACAAGGATTAATCGGACTTCCTGGTCTAAAGGGTGATCGTGGATATCCGGGTTTAAAGGGAGAGCAAGGAAATCCAGGGCTATCTGGTAATGAACAAGTAGTTCTAAACTATTTTATAACTAATAAATTGACATGGCTGCTCGTAAAATTATTATATGCTTATAATAATATTACTGTATATTAATATATTTATTATATATATGTTTTTATATTATATATTTTATAATACGTAGATTAGAATTTTTTTTACACGCAAATATATAAATTACATTGGATAATAGGCAGTCCTGGCGAAGTTGGATCACCTGGACCTATTGGACTTACCGGTGCTAAAGGAATTAGAGGTGAATCGGGTGCGCGAGGAGAACCTGGTTTAATGGGGCCACCTGGTATCGCGGGACATGTCGGTCCAGCGGTAAGTCGATAATCTCCATGAATTTTGAAGAGCAAATGCGAAAAGTATATGCTATGTAATAATATGTAATAAATAAATAAATAGAATATTGAAGATTAATATTATATATATAGAGCTATACAATCGGAAATGTTACAGGGCCTACCAGGAAATATAGGATCACCTGGTGCTCCAGGATTGCCTGGTGCCAAGGGCAACGCGGGCGATCCTGGACGTCTTGGAAATCCAGGTCCGATCGGTAATCCTGGTCTACCAGGAGTAGATGGAAATAAAGGTGAAAGTGGGTCTCCAGGTTCTCAAGGGCCGGCCGGTCCTCAAGGATCTCAAGGTCCATCCGGCGAGAGAGGCTTGCCAGGCTTACCCGGTTCTCCTGGTTCTATAGGAAATAGGGGATTACGCGGGGCGCCTGTAAATATGTTATATTTAAACATACTTTATTTAGTTCTTTATCTAGTTCTCTATTTTATATTTTTCTAGTTACCTAAAAAGATATAAATTTTTAATATATTTTTTGCTTATATTATAATTATTACTATTTTTCTTTCATTTGTAGATAATTTGATATAACAAAATGATTTATTACTATTGCAGGGTGAAACAGGACAACCTGGAAAACCGGGTGTAGAAGGTCCACCTGGACCTTCCGGATTAATAGGCCCTCCTGGCCCGCCTGGTCATATGGGAGAGGCAGGACCGGAAGGACCAGTTGGGAAATCAGGACCACCGGGAATAGGTGGCCGACCTGGTGATAAGGGACCACCCGGAATACCTGGTGCAGCAGGCCAGCCTGGTTCACCCGGATTACCAGTAACTATAATTTTTATTTTCTGTCTTTTCTTCAAATGAATGTATTAACCTAATAATAAAATAAAAATATATCAATATAAAATATCAATATCAATAAAAATTTATTCGTTTTTCTTTTAATAGGGGCCCCCTGGATCTACAGGATCTGCCGGACCCGCTGGAGAACGTGGTTCGAAAGGCGAAGCGGGACCGCAAGGAGTAGAAGGTCCACAGGTAGTGTAATGCGCGTTTAATTTAATTAAATTAATTAAATAATAAACTTAATTTAAATTAAATAACAATAAAATTAAAGAAATTAAACTCGATTTAATTTATGATATTAAACCTGTGAGCCTAAAAAAAAAAGAAATATAAAAACTGTTTCGTATAAAATAATATATACATAAATCAAATTCTGCGCACATGTATTATAACATTTGTAGGGTCCACGAGGAAAACTCGGTCCAGCAGGCCTCGAAGGCGCAAAGGGCGATCGCGGGGAAGAGGGATCGAAAGGGATAAAAGGACATCGCGGTTTCAATGGTTTGCAAGGATTGCCTGGATCTCCTGGTTTACCAGGGGAAAAAGGTATGCCAGGTCTGCCAGGACTCTCCGGTAAAGATGGGGAGCCAGGTATTAGAGGTAGTCCTGGACGGGAAGGCAGCCCAGGGCCTATTGGGCCTGCGGGGAATTCTGGATCAAGAGGTCCACCTGGAGAGGAAGGTCGTCACGGCTCGCCGGGTCTTCCAGGACCCCCCGGACCACCCGGTCCTCCTGGAGAAGTTGGTTTTGGTTACGATACCGCGTCTTTAGCAGCATTTTTAGGTATTTAATTGACTAAAAAATCATAAGATATATTTATACAAATATAATAGATTATAATTTATTATAATTGATTTTTAGACTTTATAAAAATGTCTAAAACATTTTCTAACTTTCTAAAATATTGCTTAGACTTTCTTGAGACTTATTTGAGTTTTTATTTTTTATTTAAATTTTTTAAGGATATTATAAACGATATCAGCATTAAAAAGAAAAACTTTCTATTGTATATTTATCATACAGCACAAGGTCAAACTAAAGGACCAGATCCACTCGGTGATGAACCACCGAGAATATTTAATAAAGATATTACTGAAGAAGAACGAAGAGAATTGCTTATGAAAGCATATGAAAAACTAAAGTCATCGTTTCAAAAGTTGGTGAAGCCAGATGGTGAAAAGAATTCGCCGGCCAAAACCTGTCGAGATCTATTCATTGCCTACCCGGATAAATTATCCGGTGAGTCTTGAAGACCACTATATATAGTTTACATTATAATTACTGCATTCTTTGTCAGTTTCCAATTTTAATTCCATTTTTTATGACAGAAATATTAAATATATAAAAATAGCGGCAAAATTTCTCCTAAAACAAAAATCAAGCTAAAGAATCTTTAATTCAAAAATAGCATAACAAACGATAAAGGTATATTTTTATATTCTGTATAAATGAACCCTCATATACAAATAACTCATAAAAGTATTATATTCAGATAATAGTACACTTATAAATTAAATGAAATTGTTCAAATATTACAACGAGCCTCACTGTATGTATATATACAGAACTATTGCATACAAAGGGTGGATTAGATATGATCCATATCATACAGATATGGATTAGAATTTTTAAATTAATATAGATTTACATATTATATATATTGTATAATGTATCAATAGGCGAATATTGGATTGATCCAAACGAGGGAGATGTCCGAGACGCAATTTTGGTGCATTGTGATGCTGAGAAACGTGCAACTTGCATTTTACCAAGTCCCGCTCGTTCAGCAGAGATCACTCATATCACTGATCAACAGGAGATCTGGCTGAGCGAGATAGATAGCGGCATGAAGGTTTCTTTATATTCTATATAATTTGCTGATTCTGGTTGTTTTAATTATTGTGATGAAAGATATAGAACGCATTTACGAAAAATAAATGCTTACAAAATGTTCGTACATTCGCAGATTACATACAAGGCGGATAACAATCAAATCAATTTCTTGCAATTGCTCTCAAAACATGCGCAACAGAATATTACATATCATTGTAAAAACAGCGTCGCTTACTTTGATTATGAGCGAAAAACGTATAGAAAGAGTTTAAAGCTTCTAGCTTGGAATGACGTTGAATTGACACCACGTGGCAATCAGCGTCTTAGGTACGAGATGATAACAGACGAATGCAGGGTAAGTTAAATTTCTTTGTGTGATACTTTTAATTTTTTCTATTCACAGACCTATTTTTATTTTTATTTTAATAAAAAACAAAATAACTTTATAGACGATTTTGTTTTCTTAAATATTTTTGAATTTCATGATTTTATTTAATTTTTTATTTTTATATAAACAATTGTTTATATAATATAAATAGAAAGAATATATTGATGTGGCTAAGATCTTTCATATTAGAACATAGAAATGTCCATTTGAATTCCAAGGTATTAAATGTACAAATAAAATATTATATACGATTTATTATATTTTTATAAAGCTTTATATTGTGTTATATTACGTAATTTTTATTTATATACTTATCAATTTGTAGCTTCATCAAAACCATTGGGGTAAAACTGTGATTTCATATGAGACGGAAAAACCTATAAGACTTCCTATCTTAGATGTGGCTTTGCGGGATATCGGAAAACCCGAACAAAGCTTCTCCGTTGAAATCGGCGCGGCTTGTTATCAATAATACAAAGTACAATGGTACGATACGATATACGACTGTTATTTGCTTACGAATAACTGTGTCATTTTTCATTATATAATTCTAAGAAAATGTCTTCCAATGTATCTTAAGGAGATGAGATGATAATATATGTTAAAATTTCATTCTTTACAATAAAATTAACAATTAAATATTATACTTAATGTGCATAGTGGCCTGTATTGTATATATCGCAATTTCTTACTCAAGTTCTCGAATAGCGGAAGTAATTTACAAATACTTAACAAAATTATCTGTAAGTGAACTATATTATACCACTTATATTCTAAGAAAAATGCAAAGTTTAATTGGAAAAAATTGCTATATCTAAAGAGCGATATTACTTGAATGTCAAACAAATTTTATCAGAGTGCTTGAATATTATACACGATTATTATCCACGACGAGCAGCGGATATCTATATAGATATCCAGGTGTATAAAGATATTCGCGTAGTAACTTCGGATTTAGTACTATATGCGCAAAGTATTTTATGCCAAAGTATTATATTGTATACGTAATAAATAGATAAGTTTTATTTACACGACACATATATATATATATATATATATATATATATATATATATATATATACAATATATCGTGCAGTTATTTAGGAAAACTAAAATTGTACGTGCATAATTAAAGTTATCGATTCAATATATATTTCAGAATAATATGGAAATGTTTTGTAGCGCGCAATTCTTTTGCATAAATTTATAATGCGTATACATTTTACAAAATTACATTGCGTAATATTTCGCATTTATTTCTCTTCTTAATTCGTTAATTAATAAAACGTGCGCGTAACGCAAGTCATATATATCTCTTAGCTATGACTCTGCAATAGCGAGGTTCTTTTTCTTTTTCTACCTTAGTTTCCTTATTGTCTCTCTTTAAAGCATAAATATAATGTTTCATTTTCGAGACAGAGAGTATAAGAAAATATAAGAAAATAATAGATAAGAAGATAAGAAATATAAGTTAGACTAGATAAAAAAAAGAAGATTCATTTTATCTACAAGCGCAACTATATATATGTGTGAATTACATTCTTCGCCGAATAAATTTTATTTGATCGTTGATCTTGATGTGTTCACAGCTACTGTTGGCGCATGCGTAAATGGAACTTTCCTTGGTCATCAGTGTCAAATATACTGACCAGTGCTGTATTAAAACAGTGGCACATGGTGTGCAAGAGAGTCATATATATGATACATTTTATCGTACAAAATTCACATACTATGCCCATGGATTAATTATATTTATAACTAGATATATCAGACATCTATAATAATCTATAATGAATACGTTTCATTATATATTATTAATTTATATATTATTATTTATTATATTTTCAAACTATTTATTATTAATATTAATATTAATATTAATATTAAATAATCTATAATTAATATGTTTCATTATATATTATTAATATTTATTATAATTTCAAACTATTTATTATTAATATTAATATTAATATTAATATTAATAATGCTGTAATACACATATACATATATGAAAAATATATTATATATATAGCTATAAGCACAAAAATTATTATATATAGTATATATAATATAAATAGCATTATAGCTATATTTGGAAAGTATATAAGAAATTTCTGCACACCGTGACATCATCTGTTGCACCGCCCTTGCCGGCGGCATCTGTGTCGAGGCATCGCGTTACTACGGTACTCGCGGCAAAAGGGAGTAGCTCGGAATACTAGAGGAATCGCGTACTAAACTCCGTCCGGTCAGTTGTGCTCCAACCGTTCGTGTCGTTAGTCATTCGCGCACCGAGACCTTTCGTAATTCCTCCAACGAGAGACGCTCTCACTAAAGTTCGACATACGTTTGCAATCGATTAAATCGAATACGTGCGGAATACACGTGTCAGTGTTTGTTGTCCCGATCGCGCCAATTCTGTCAGCGAAGTTCTGCTCCCTTTCGGTTTATCGATCCCCGGACAAGCCATTTTCGCGCGCAATTTTTTCACGTGCAACAAGCACAAAGAGAACATCTTGGATTGAAAGATTGAGGTTAGTCTCACATTTACTGTTTGAGTCATTACTGACCCGAATGAAAGCCTTTTACCGCTAATGATAACAGCGTTAGTAGCATCATCATATACAGTCCATTAGGTTTAATTCTTATTATTGTCCATTAAAGCAGAGTTCAAGAAACGACTCGAGAGTTTCGAAGCAGTATTACTTTAGTGAAAATTTTATAGTTATAATTTTAAGTTGTAAATTGTGTAAATAATTATATAACAACAAAATTGCATCCAAGAGATACAACAAATGATAAATAAAAATTTTTTTATAGTTAATTCTCTATTACTTATAATTATAAAAAATCGCGCGATTAAATCAGAATACTGTACGTTTGTGAAAAGAATAACTATAATAAAAAGCTTGTACAGTTGAAAAAAAATTCATGTTTTTTCTCGACGTAATCTTGAGTAAGTCATTTGAAGAAGTAATTATTATCGCTAACATAAACAGAATCCGGTTTTACACAATATTCATAAATCACACTTTGTTATGTTCCGAGGCAAAATTAGACAGACAACTCTTTGCCAAGTTCAATGAATACATGTCAAAGAACAGACACGTTGACGTATTTCGTCAGACAATTCATAAATATTATATCGAAAATGTACGTACATTAAAAAAAATACTTATCTCATACGTTATCACAATTATAATCATTTCGCGCGATATATCGCCTTGACGTAACGAAGGACAGGGACATACCATATGACTTGTCAGATGAATTTTATATATATTAATCACAAGAGTATAATATTTTCACAGAGAGATAAATCTTTTCTTTAAAAGAAAAAAAAATAAGACAATTCTCGAAAAATTGAAAATATTATTTTGTCAAGGAAAAATAATAAGATCGAATAGTGCTACTTTAAAATTTTAAAATTATTTAAAATTTTATTTTTTATTAATTTTATTTTTTATTACTTAATGCATATTCCATCGTTCGATTCTCGTGTTCCTCTTTATTTATAGCTATTATTGTTGCGTGTAATATTTTCTTGCAATCCAATTATATCATCATTATGTGAATTACACGAGGTCACTTGTTTCCACGTAAGCTCGGATAGTTACATTCCAAAATATTTGACGTAACTCTAATAAAAATTGAAAAATAACTGCAAATTGTGAAATTACATTTCGAAAGATCTAACGTAATTCTGACAAAAATCGAGAAAATATTGCGTTCGCAGAATTATATAATACTGATAGCTTTTCTTAGGATTGAGATAATTGTTTTTGCGAAAATATTTCGGGATGTGGACAGCTGTGCGCGCAACGTCAACGTGTCATCAGCGACGACTCATTTTATCGGCAGCCTATAAATATATAATTCAAGTGTTTGACATATCGCATATTGAATAATATTTACGAGCGTAAAATCTCTATACCCCGGAAGTATACTTTATTAAAATGATTTAAGATCAAATATTCTTTTATTATTAAAATGAAAAGATCAGAATAATGAATGATTAATGTCGAGAAATGTTACATATTTGAAAGATTTAATGAAAAGATCAACTAAATTGATTTTTAAGAAACTTATTATTTTGTATTGCTATATAACTTGTATTTTCTTTTTTTATAGAAAAAGGAAATAGAAAATCAACTTGGTTTTGCGTACCTTTCTTATCTTACGGTCAATACACGATCGGCATACAAAAGATTAAAACTGAAATGAAAAGATCCAACGTTGAGAGCACATCAGTCAATGACAAGCAAGCCCTGGATAAATGTCTTGAGAAAATTAATCGCTCGTAGTTCAAATCGGTCGATGAATGAATTAAAATCTGTTAAATATATCGTATTTTTCCTATCGCTTTTGTCAATATTAATTAATATTGATGCAATTGACAATTCGTCAATATTAGTTAATATTGACATACAATTATTTACATTTGTCGTTATCTCTTTCTGATTTCTTCGGAAATATCTTTCAAATCATTTATATTTTATTTCATATATAGACGAAGTGTAAAAGAAGTATAATGTAACTTATTTATCAAATCGATAACTTTGTAAGCAATCAATAAATTCGTTAATGGGAAATTTAATCTTTACGGAAGTTCTATAAAAAGCAAATATATAAATACATTTCAAATTCGACAAATATAAATAAGAACGAAAAAAGAAATCGAGAATAAGAATTTCTGTGATAATATCTTTTCTTAGTTATACCTCGAGAATTTCATTAAAAAATATATTTAAGAAACTAGTAATTAAGTTTCTGGATTCATATCTAGTCTATATACATTTGAAGTTGATATTGTCATATTTAGATTTAGTGCACCAAAATTATAACTTGTTGCGCAAGCCTCTGGCTATTCTAATATCACGACGGCAATTTAAATATAGAATTTTCGTTGTGGCGTACGTGCTGCGAGCGTGACGAACAAATGTGGCATATTTTTCAGGTGTTCTCGTGATCATCCCGGAGAACGCTACGTCGAGCACGTCAACACGCGTAAAACACGCGTCTCATTGTAAGAAGTAGGAGCACCGTCGTCGCGTCCATCGACTTCAAACTCGCGAGGCGGCATGACGCAACGCAATCGGCGAATCGATTAAACATCGCGAAAAAAGAAACGAACAGTCGCGAAGTCGACTATCATCGATTGACGAAGAATCCACGTTTAGTGGCGAAGATCGAACGCCGAGGGAATCTCTCTCTTCTTCACATCGCGCCCACGTAGTGCATCTCGTTCTCACGCTGATAATACAATTGTGACGATCGTGCGTGACAAGCAGTCAGAATGGCTCTCTTCCGGAAATTCAATGGTAAGTACTTGTCAATTGACGATTATTGGTTGTACGATACCATAACTTTCTCTATTTGTTTATTGTCAGTTTATATTTTTATTAGTTTATTGTAGTTTTTTTTTTAAATGTCGTTCACCGATTTTTTATTTTTGTTATATTTTCTATTTTTCTTTTTTTTCAGATATTTATAATTTCTGTTATTTTTATTGTTTAGTTTATTTTGTTAAATTTTATTTTTAAATTAAGTATATTTAAAACATTAATTGGAACTTGTTTAGTATTTGTAATTAGTACGCAATGATTTTATAAGTATATTTTATATATAATGCACACGTATATATAGGTACAAAAAGATTAATAAATATTTTTTATTAATAGTCGTAACCCTATTTTTGCATAGAGATTATTTTTGTACACTTAAAACATTGAAATATATATTTACTGTCTATGATATTTGGAATATGAATAAAAAAGGTATATCAGTTTATAGATAAATAGAATATTTGCTTCCGAAATATCGATAGTTCAATGTTCAATCTTCGCTAATATATATTGGCAAGTACTCTTTAGACTTTGGTAAACAAATTCCAAAGTTTCTAATATATATGTTTCAGCACAGTTAAATATAAAATATGACTAATGACAAATAATTTAATATTATAGATAACTGATACTTTTTACAAACACAAAAAAAATTATTTTTCTCTAAATTATTTTTTCGAGGGAAATTCTGTGACATAATTTCCGCGAATCTCATATCATCAGTCAGTGACACAGATTTGTACAGTTCTTTTTATTCCTATGTGATAAGCATCATTTCGAAAATGATAAGTATTTATAACTGTATTATATAAATGTAAAAATATTATATAAATGATAAGTATTATATGCCTACGTATAGATTCGTGTAAAAATATTAGGGAGACATAACCAGCACACGCGATATCGGTTTCATACACGCGACTTTACGGCGCGTCATTTTGCTATCCAAACGGAAATTAGCAAACATTACGTATGGCGTATGGTATTACGCAGCTGCATATTTGTCGCACGCAGCGTAATAATATTTTTTTCGAACGAGTGACGTACAAGCACGTCTCAACTTCGTACAAGGTGTCTGTAACACGAGCTTCTATTTTCCGCTGTTCACTTTGCAGAAATAGACCTACGGAACAGATATTGCGCGTTCAATATTCTGGCACATTTTCCGTTCTTAATTTAAAAAAAAAAAAACGCGAACTAGTAAAGGATTTATCGATCGCGTACAAGGTCTGCGTCTGCCAGAAGCATCGATCTTAATCTTGACGACGTATTCTAAACGATTTTAAATCAGATCTTTCAATGAGACTCTTTGTATTATTAGAGATAATATTATGAAAAAAACTGCTTGTAATAATACTTCTTGCCTTTTTCAACATTACATATCTTGACAAATAAATATTTAATTATAAAATCTTCTTAAAATTAAATCTACTTAAAATGTTAAGAAAGTTTAATTTCCTGTATAAGAGTCTCTAAAAATTTTGCTTGGATAGATTTGTTGTTAATAAAACGAAAGATTGCAGTAGAAGATCTTGAATAGCTATATAACCGTACAAATTATTTGTTAATGAGATGAATGATTTGTATTTAAACGTGTATACGAAATCACTTGAAATACTACATCATAAATGTGTGATTTCGCTACTCAAAGATATTTTCCACGGTATAAATATTATCACGATTGATATTCTCGATCTGCCGATGTGTAATTATCATACGCGATAAAAAAAGTTTAAAAAAATATTATGCAACTTGAAAAGCGTGTTGATCTTGAAATATTGTTTGTTTTGATGTTTTGTATAATAGTTTTGCATGTCTTTTTTTGAGTTGTAACTATTTTTTTTAGATTGTATTTGTCATTACATCATTATAATGAATAATGCAATGTCGTATTATTTTTGTATCAATGTTACATTTAAATACATATAAATTTTATCTTTGTACATACACAGTTACTAAAAATCGAGAACACGAAAAAAATTGAAAAAAATTGTTCAATCCAAATAATATATAATACAAAAATAAGAAAATCGATATACCAAGAATTTTAGAAAATTATACAAGGAAAGATTTAGGAAATCGTAATTTTTTTATTTTATTTCTCTTATTTATTGCTCTTTGAGTCTCTTTGAATTTTATTTATCATTAAAAAGTAACGCTGTTTATTCATCTCTAAATAAGGTTGCATTATTTCTCGATAATATAAAAGAGTGTCTTTAATTAATTTTTAATGTGATTTTAATAAATAAAATAATACAATAATATTTTATAAAGAATTTTAACAAAAATTCGTTTTGTCTACCAGACTATTTACATGATGAAAATTAGAAAGTTGTGACAAAATTGTTTGTCTATCAAATTTTTAGAGAATATTTAGTTATTTACCGATATTTATTGATATAAAATTTATGTATAATTATTTTATCGTTGCAAAATAATTTGCAACGTTTCACATATCAGTAAAATATATTGCTCGTATCAGAATGTGCAACCGGGTTTAATTTAATCTCTCAATAACAGTTAATTTAAAGATCAAAGTATATTGCATCGTGCGATATGGAAAGGATGAAAAAACTCGTATTACGAAGCGCGAAGTAATGTGCTATCGATCGATTTTCTTTTATCATGTTCCGTAATTATCAGCAATCCAATAACACCACGCATAATCATTAATACGAGAGAGAATGATCGTTCGATCAGGCAGGTATAACTTCGTGACCTCCTGGAATTTATAACCTGCTCCAATATTTTTCCTTGAACGAGATTCTCTTGAAACATAATCAGGATTGGCTGCAAGCATTAACAAATTATTTAATTTTAAATAAAATTCTAATTAGTCTTACAATTTCATAGACGTAGTATATTATTAATAATATATTAATGATAGATGATATGTATTATTTATTAATATGTGTCGTATTAAATAATGATATTAATAAATGAAAATTATAAATAATAGATACATAGAAAAATAATATAAACATAAAGTGACATAATATCGCAAGTCGGATCAAGCAATCGCAGCTGTTTTCGTGGATATTGTTACATATAACAGAATGCAAGATATTTACAGTGTAAGATACATGTTATTCATTCTTGATTTAAAATTATTAAGTCTTATACGCTGAGAGGTTCAAAGGTCAGAATCTCGACTTTGTATTATAGTAAAGCAAGAGCTATATTTACGTTTGTGCATTATAATATTTCGATGTGAAATGTATACACAAGTGTTTCAATAAATAAACTAATATTAATAGAAAGTTTGCAGAGGAGATTTAATAATAAGTTGCAGGGAAGATTTAATAATAATAAAAATGCTATGATAGTAATACAATTTAAAATCGATTAATTGTAAGAAAGAGAAAGAACCTCTATAAATTATTAATCTGGATAAACATGAGACCGCAATATTTTTCAACATATGTATTTTAATATTATGTTTAAAAGTATTATTAAAGGTAAACACTTTATTTAATAGCTATAAAAATGATTAATATAGATTATGACTATTATTGTATCATTGAAAAATATTATATCACATTGAGCAAATTATCGCAATTTATTCCAATTGACTCTTTAGTAACAGCATTCGCATGTATTACAGAGAAGATTCCTCGAAGAGGGATTCTGGGGGCGATGATGTTCCTGGCCTGCATGTTCTCCTACGTCATTCGTACCAATCTATCCATAACTATTGTCGCTATGGTAAATGTTACGGGCAAAGATGGTGGCGTAGGTCCAGCGTGTAGTGTAGCAGATCTAAATACCAATAAGACAGTCGTGCTCAAAGATGTAAGTTGGCGATCGCGAAATTTATGTAGAAACTTTCACAAAATTATACTATAAATATATCTTTGTTATATTTTTTTTTTAGTTTGGAGAACGTTTCGAATGGAATCAACATATTCAAGGACTGTTACTATCAGGATATTTTTATGGTGTTCTACCAGCTAGTGTACCCGCTGGACTCTTAGCCGAAAAATACGGAGGTTCTAAAGTAGTGGCGTAAGTATAATTAAAAATATATATTTTTTTAATAACCATTAATTTATCTGCGGTTGGTTATTCTTGACCTTTTCGTGACATAGATTCGCCACATTAATACCTGCAGTATTAAATCTTTTGATGCCATGGGCTGCTTCTGTTCACTACGGTTTCGTCTTTGCACTTCGTTTTGTAATGGGATTTTTCGGAGTAAGTTGTTCAATCATCTGTATGTATTTTCAGTATATCGTGAGATTGTGTGTTATTTTAATAAAACTACATGAATTTTTCGCATTTAAATACTATACTTATTGTTAGTTTTGTTTTGCGATTTTTACATCTAGTTTTAATCATCATAGAGATAGAGTATATTTTTTTCTAGTCATAAACATTTTTTAGTAAATTTGAAATAAACTTTTTTTTAATATATAATTAGTTTTATCTAATTTTTTGTAGATCTCTTAATAAAGAAATATATTGTTTATGCTTCTTCTTGTGTAGTATATTTTCAACTCAGATATGTAAATCCTTAGTAAGAGTAACATTAATTCTTAGGGCGCCGTTTATCCTGCTCTCCATGCGATGATTGCTAGATGGGTGCCTCCTGGTGAAAAGGGCATGTTTGTGTGGACTATGCAAGGTAATTATTCTTTCTTATTTATTTTTTTTTTTTAATATAAAATGTTTCTGAGATGTAATAATATGTAATATTCACATATATGTTGCTTTGCTTTTTTCAAGGTGGTCCATTCGGAACCGTTGTGACATTTGCTTTATGTGGCGCGGTGATCAGTGCTTACGGATGGAAAACTGCATTTTATGTTACAAGTGGGCTTATGTTAGTTTTTTATGCTTTATGGGTATACCTAATATACGATACACCGGACTCGCATCCCGGGATCACCGAAAAGGAGAAAAAGTACATAAAAGAACAGATTGGCACTAGCGTTTCGAAGCAAAAGGTTTGAAATGTATTTTTTAAATAAAATACAAAATAATGAAAAATAAAAAAAAAGGAATCAAAATATACTAATATTAATATTTTACACAGGTCCAATTACCAGTAAAGGCAGTCGCCACATCTGCACCGTTCTTAGTATTACTATGGTCTCACTTTGCAAACATGTGGGGTATATATTTTATCGCTACAAATGGGCCGAAATACACGTTAGAAGTCCTTGGCTTCAATATGAAATCGGTACTATTTTTGTGACAAATTTATTTCGCGAAAAAAAGTTTTGGATATAACATTATACTTTTATCTCGTTGTTACTAAAGATGTTTATTCTGTTTATAGGGTGGCGCAATAACCGGGTTGCCTTACATAGCTAGATTGGGCGCCGGAGTGTTATTTGCAGCAGCGGGTGATTATGTGCGAAGGAAAAACTTTTTGTCTCTAGGCTGGATAAGAAAGATATTTATGCTTTTCTGTAAGTAATTTGAAACAATCTATATTAGGAGTTGAGATGTCGTAATGTATGCGCGTATGTATGTATAAACAATTGTTAATCTAATCAATAATTGTTGCATATTATATGAACAGCTCACATAGGACCTGCAGTTTGTTTGGTAGTGATGACATATGCCGGTTGCGACGCCACAACTGCGATGATAATGTTAATACTGGCGTTGACCTTCAATGGAGCTGCATGCCAGACCAACTTACAGAATCATCAAGATTTAGCACCGAACTATGCTGGTTCTTTGTACGGAATTATGAATACATTCGGTAGTTTCCCCGGATTCATTATTCCACCCATTATTGGCGCTTTGACCAATGAGAGGGTACGTTATACCTTTACATTAAAATTATGTCAAATACATATATATTCTAAAACTCTGTTTACATAATTTCATATTACAGAACGGAGTTGAAGAATGGCGTGTAATGTTCTGGATATCGGCGGTAGTATTTACATCGGCAACGGTACTCTTTTGGCTATTCGGATCGGCGGAAATCCAACCGTGGAACGATACGACTCACACTAAAGTCCCTACTATCGCCGAAGAGGAAAAGCGAATAAACGAAACAACGACGAAAGATACGGCGATCGATACGGAAACCGAAGAAAACGAACGTCTCTAATGACTTAGAAAATAAAATGAAGGTAATCTGTGTCCATGTCTGTACACAAATTAATAGTCTATTGTCGAGAAGAGAGAGCATTTGAGAATAATGCAAATTTTGACTCTTTGTCAAAAAATGTTACTATTATGTCATATTTTATATACCAATTACAACCAATATTTGTACAATCTTTGTACTTCCCATTGTTAAAGAATTTTGGATACAAAGAGAATTATCTCCTTGTTAACACATATTGAAACCTTGAAATAGAAGAATTAAAATGATGTACAGAATATTTAATATAGAATATTCAATTATGTTTTAATACGTTTAGAATATTTGCGCTCCCTAATTACAGATACATATTGCTAGAATATCACGGCAGATCTTTTGTATTTAATCCGATTTATATTTTCTTAGATGCGCGCGAAAAAATTTTTCTCACGCTCTTTTTTTATTGCTACCGCGTTTAAGACTGTAGGATATTTCAGAAGATAAAACACGTTTTAGATTTTATATATTTTTCATAATTCTCACGCATTTGTATCGTCTCGAATATTTAATTATAAGTATTTATATATTTGATATTACGCTTTCGTGTCACGTGTACTACTTACATTTTATAACGTCATGTCATCAGATCGTTAAAAGAGTTATAAGTGTGGTATTTAAACAATGTATCGAAAGGTAAGAATACTCTGTAGTGCATTTTTTTGTTTTGTGCCAAAGTATATGTATTATGTTATTCTCATTGAAAGGTCAACGAAACTATGATCGGTGAATCAAATGGTAGGTGTAAGGAACCTTGGCACTGTCTTTGGGCCAATAAATGGCCGAAGTTAAGTTAGATATTATAAATATTTTACGCTAGGCACATTAAATCGTCATGTATATCTCTCATTATACACAATAAAGCTTTCATTGCGTGAGACGATTTTATATAATATATTATTTTATATAATAAACGATGTGATATATATATATATATTCGCAGTAATTTACGTACACACCAATCTCCGCTTTAATCGCTTTAAACGATCTGTAGATTGTTTAATATATCACTTTATTTGTGAACATCTCGAATAAATTGGGACATTAGATGATTATGGAATCGTACTCGCGAATCACGAAGCGTTATGAATCCGGTGATAAAAGTAGCTTATCCTCTAATTTTCGTTTGTGAGATCTTTCTTGTACATCCAAAGAATAATCCGAGAAATCGTAAAATTGAATCACTCACATCCGAAGAAGAACATTATACTTGTGAATAGACGAAAAAAAATATACATTATGTTCGTAGATGCGTTTGTTATAAAAAATATAAAAAACAATAAATGTCGTTTCTATATACTTTAAAAAGACGATCATTGTTCAAATTGACCTATTTTGACGCAATGTTTGTTGTTTTGTCAATAATAATGTTACTACGTATGTAATTACTTTAAAATCTGTGTAAAGGAAATGTTTAGCAATAATATTGCGCACGTAACAATCATAAAGAAAAAAGAATATATGAAAATAAAACTCGCTGTTTTAAACTAAATGATTTGTGCGCATATATATGTGTCATAATGTTATTAATTGCAGAGTTGTGTATGTTATTTATAGACACATATTTTAATATATGTTTATTAATTAAATCATGACTCACGACAGCATTTGTTTTATGAAATTCATATTGCGAATCATACTAGATCGTACATGTGTAACAAATGATCGAATATATTTTGTGCGATTTCTCATATAATAATAAAGAAATTCATATGTGTCTCTAAAAATGTGGTTAAATTTATTATAATTTATTAGCTGGATCACGAAGCTTTTTCTTGTTTCTAGATGGTTTCTATATTAATAAACAAAGAGAAATGAACAAATCTTTTTATCAATTTATTTATACAGTTATACAATTGCACGCACATTCTTATATACTTGTATATATCATCTGCATGTTCAATAAAAATCATTATATATGATCTCTATATATTAAAATCTTTTTTTTATTATTTTAAAACCAGCAAAAAAGCGCTTAATGTGTACATGACGTTTTAACACAAAAAGATTAATTCGATTGATTTTCACTATTATATCCGTCCTCGAAATTCTGATAAGGGTCGGGTAGAAACAACTCTAAATCTATCTACTCGTGGCCTAGCGTAAATTTGGCTACTATTAATAGATCGCCTATAATGTTGATCTAGGTTCAGTAGCGTGCAATCGTCTACATTGCAAGATATATGTTCCTCGTTTATGTCATCATCGGGCAAATTACGATCCCGTGTAGCTAGAAAAGTGATCGCGGGACAGGTCTTGCGAGTGCAAAACGTGCTCTTCAATATTTGCAATGCTTTTGTTGTTTGTAAGCTTGGAACTTTCGGACTGTGATGATTTCTTACAGTAGGACGAGTTGGACATCGGGACCAATTTCGATCTCGTGGTGCAAACACTAGTTGTATTAAACTAGTGGAATCTGCTAATATTAAAACAACATATTTTTCAAGTAATTGTAGATTATAAGAATCAATTATAAAGATGATTAGAAAGAGAAGTATTTTTTTTGAATAAATTTTTACGATCTCTAAAGCAAAATATGCAGGTACTTTTAAGTGATCATAACTTCGCTAGTGTACTATCGATGATACGGGCCCATCTACTGATAGAATATATAAACATTATATACGATAGCAAATTATAGAGAAATATCTGATATAGAAGTCACTGACAAAAGAGAAGAAAATGATATAATGGATACAAAAGATAAAGAGGATAATAATAGTGAAATTCATCGTTGGATTGAGAAATTAAAAACACAAGCGGAAATAAATAGTGATAAAAAAACTTCTCGTTTAAATGCTTTTTATTTACCTGAATTTTATGAACAAATAATAAGATTATGTCTAGAATTTCCATTATGGTCTGGAGTTCTAGCTCCTATATTTAATTCGGAATATGTGCGTGCAACATCAGCACATTGTGAAACATATTTTAAAGACTTGCGAGAATATATTTTCAAAAATGTACAACTCCTATGCGTGCAGACAAATTTATCAAAATGCATTTACGATCTATTGACGGAACTATGAAAATAGCATCTGCTGCTATTGTAACTTCTAATATAAATGATACAAATAATAATGTTATGAGTATTAATCGCAATAACAATAATATGAATATTAATCATACAGACAATAATATTAGTAAGGAAATTAATAAAAACGAAGATATGCATCAATTTGAAAATTGGATGAATAAAGGTAAAACCGAAACATAGTCATTACAACAAAATGAAGAAACCAATGAAAATAACAAATTATCAGATCATACAAGATCACCTAACAGTCTTACAAAAAATCGAAATATTTCAAGCCGTATCCAGAAATAAAATATATTAAAAACAATAAGTTTAAAAGATCAACAAAAAAATTCTTTTTCCAAAATGGTTCTTTCTTACAACCGTTGAAAATCAATGGAACTACATATGAAATTCGGGATACGTGTCCTTTTGATTCGATTGCTCAAATTATTACACTTACTGCTTTAGATGATGAAAATTATTTTAAT
Organism: Formica aquilonia x Formica polyctena; assembly: GCA_907163055.1. Lineage (NCBI taxonomy): Eukaryota > Metazoa > Arthropoda > Insecta > Hymenoptera > Formicidae > Formica > Formica aquilonia x Formica polyctena. The sequence continues at coordinate 9,251 of CAJQTV010001174.1, read as the reverse complement.
TATATAAGTAATTCAAATAATAAGTTCCTAAAATTTTGTCAATTGATTTTAAATAATGGTGTAAATGTCACCGTTTATAAGGAGAGAATCGCGTTGTTATTAGATAATAATAAATTAAAGTTACCAATAACGAAAACTGGCAATGTATATGTATATCATAGACGTATATAATAATATTGCTATAATATGGACAAATCTTACAAAAGATCAACCATGCGTCAATAAAATATCTGAATGTTCCTCACATGAATGTCAAAAAGAAATACATAATATATCAGTACTTGGTGTTAATCATCAATTAATTCAAGAAAAGGGATTTATATGCTTAAAAGAAGCACTTCAGTATAATTTTCAAATAAAAAACATCAAATGCCAACAATCTGAATGTCCTGGACGTCGCACTGAATATGTTGAATTTAATTTACATCTATATATTGAACTTGATATTCAAGTATCTTTAGATGCTAAAACAGGCATGAGTTGTCAATTAAAAGATTTTCCTGTAACAATAAATATTTTAAAACAGGAATATAGGTATGATAAATTTTCTTAAATTTTTATTTAAAAATCTATTTTTAAAATATAATATTTATAAAGAAACTCTCTTTCTCGTTATAAGTAAGAAATGAAATATATTTAATTTTATTACATAGATAAAATAATTTTATTAAAGCAACTTAAATAGAAATTATCTATGACAATACAATGATAGAAGAAAATATTGAAATACGCAATGAATTTTAATTTTCCATAAAATGACATTATTCTCGCAAGTATAGTAATATGCAATTGCATATTTTTAAATAAAATTCGATGTTTTCTTTCTTTTTCTACATAAACCAATTATTTTCATTATTTTACATAAAAAATATTAAATATATGAAAATTATTCGTACACGTAGATGTCTATATTTTATTATTAAAAAATATATTTTTCTATCACGTTTTTAAAACTTATTGATATTATACTTTTAGCAAGTATACTTCTATTCAAAATAAATTAGCAAGTGTAATTTTTTTTTGATAAATAAATTTAGCTATATAAATTTTGTAATTTCGTTTCGCATTCACTCATTATACATTGATTATTTATTGCTTTACATTGAATTTTTAGATTAGCCGGTGTAATAGCATATACTAATCAACATTACATTGCATATGTAAGAAGAACACACGGTACATGGAGTATATATAATGATCTAATGAACTCAGTGCAATGCTGTAATCAAGAACATTACATAGAACCGCATGGGGCAATATATATAATAAGTTCGCAAAAATAAACACTCGTATATATATATTCTCTCTTATATATTATTATATTATTTTATATATTATATTATTTTATATATTATATATTTTATATATATTTTTATATAAAAATATGTATAAATAAAAACTATATAAATATGAAATAAATTTTATTTTATAATGAACAAAAAATAAATAACATAACTACATATACGCACGCACGCACACACAGAGAGAGAAAGCGGGGGAGGAAGAGAGAGAGAGTCCATGTTATATACATATATATATAACCATTATATATACATTATATATACTAATATATATAACTATTATAACTATAACTATAATAACTATAATAACTATAACTATTATAACTATAACTATTATATATACATATATATATAATTTAATATATATGTGTACATATATATATATATATATATATATATATATATATATATATATATATATATATATTAAATATCACTAAACTATTAGCGAACGAACGTTTATAGTAATTCCAGTTATTCATAAAAATTTCTGAAGGGGAATTGATCAATTTAATGCGGTTATTAAGATTTTTTCAGTTAACAATTAATTCTAATTCTTATACTACATACATATTTTTTGTATCTATTAAATATGAACAAAAATCATAAAACATAAACAGTCATTATTTTAATTACGCTCTATTCTGCTCAAATCTAAAAATTAAAAGATTATATATTTTTTGACACCTTAAAAAATAACTGTACAAAAAGAATTTAAAAAACTTTTGTTATTATTTTATTATATCGGTTTACTATGACGAAAAAGCATGATAAAACTCTTGAAGTTAGAAGTGGACAAGGTTAATTTGACCTATATATGCAATTTAAGATTTAATTATTAATTATTGGGAATTAACTACCAAACATTATTAATTGATCGTTAAATGAATATTCATGATTATATTTAAATATGCAATAGTGTAATGATATTTCTACAAGAAATACGGTTACACGCATATATTCTCCTTCGCATACATATATTCTATTTTCTTCCTTGACAATTATATTTTTAGTTATTAAATGTTTGGAATACGTTAAGAAACGCCAGCAAATGACCACCAAATGTATGCTTACAATTATGATTATATATGAAAAGTCAAATTTGGCAAAAGAAGAGTTAACTTCACGTGCATATATCTTTTTTGTATTATTAATTACAGTTTTGATTTCCAATCATTGGATATGGACTACCAAATGTCAGCACGCGACCACCAAACGAATGCTTATAGTTATGATCTTCTATGCAGTCTGGAAAGCCGAATTTTATAATAGAAGGGGCTAACTTCACGCGCGTATGTCTTTTTTTCGTATTATTAATTACAGCTTTGATTACCAATCATTGGGAATGGACTACCAAACGTTAGTACGCGATCACCAAACAAATGTTTATGGTTATGATGTTCTATGCAGTCTGGAAAGCCGAATTTTATAAAAAAGGGGGCTAACTTCACGCGCGTATGTCTTTTTTTCGAATTATTAATTATAGCTTTGACTACCAATCATCTGGAATAGACTACCAAACACTACCAAACGACCACCAAACGAATTATAATGGTTGTTAGGTGAATTTTCAATAGTGGGGGGGCCAACTTCACACAGCTAACGGAGGGCGATGGAAAACAACGGAGGACGGCGTAGAACGACGGAGGACAAGCGAAAGCAACCAAGGACGATGGATGGCAACGGAGGGCGACGGAGAACGACGGAGGACGACAGAAAAAGACGGAGGACAACGGAGGACGACGGAGAAAAAAATTAATCTGCATTTTTTAATGCAATGTCTCGGTTGTTAAAACTGTACGAGAAAATGTTCGGTTTCGAACTCAATATGCATGATCGATTCAAGTAGTCGTTAAATAGCTCCTAGCTATTTATTTTTTAAGAAAATCAGTGTAACGACTATTGGGATTTGATTTTATGTATTTAGTTCGGGACTGGATCCCCTCGCATAGTTTTATTGGAGACCAATCGGCACTTTTCAGTGTCTTTTTATTGATCTTATGGGAATTATCTCGATATCGCAATCGGCATTTTTCAATACCATTTTTTAGTAAAATCTCATGGTATATTTTAATATTCGTACAACTTTTCTGTAATAATAACTACTAAAGTTTCTTTGACGGTTAATATTACAGAAAAGTGTTAGAGCCCAATTGCACGTTTTTGATTTTAAACAAGACTTAAATATGTATCTATCCTTATTTATTTAGAAAGATTGATAAAGACATATGTTTCAGTATCGCATAAATCCAGAATAATATTAGTGCAACTCGATCTAAGTGTTGCGAACAAAATATTGAACGAAAAGATATTATCTTTTTTTTCTCTTGTTGTTTTAAAATTTTTAATTTTATATTTTAGTTTGTTTAGATCTGCTGGATTGAGGAAGATGCTGTTAGAGGACTTTTACTTTGGTAGCCAGAAGATTTTTTTTTCTTAATTCAAAGAAAAAAAACTTATTTTATTATAATATTAAATTTATTATCTATAATATAGAATTAATATAGATGACCTAGATTATCGAAAAATATTTTCGAAAAAATTAATTCAGAAGACAATATCTACGAAATATTTGTTACATTTGTTGAACTTTATCAGGACAATTTTTATGATTTATTATCAAATAAATCAAAAAATAAATTATACATAAAAGATCATGGGAACAATACTGAAATTGTAAATACAACTAAAATACATATACAAAATGCAAACGATGCATTAAAATACATGGCCAAGGGAGCTATGCATCGCATAGTAGCAAAAACTGCGATGAATGCAGATAGCTCCCGCGGACACGGAATATTTACCGTATATATATATACCAACAGAAAAAAAATGATCCGTAAGTAATTCCCTATTTATGATTCTTTAATTGTATTTTTTCGATATCCTGTATTAAATTTGTAAAAATAGAAATCTCTTTTTCAGAAATAATAAGATGTCATCTAAAATAAATTTAGTGGACTTGGCAGGAACGGAAAGGGTCAAAAAGACCTTAACGAGCGGCCAACAGTTCAAAGAAGGCATCTGCATAAACAAAAGCCTGATGGCCATAACAAACATGACGAAAAAAATAGATCAAAAATATAACGGCCACCGCGAAAATAAATTGACACAATTTTTAAAGAATTCTCTGGGTGGGAATCCTTTCACGTTAATGATTACTTGTGTCAGTCCTGCGGGTAAATATTTATCATATATATCTATATATATAAGTCGCGTCTGTCTGTCTGTCTGTCTGTCGGACCGCGAACTACTTTTACATTTATGGACCGATAACAGAGCTGGGGTCAACAGTATAGGATGAAGGCAGACGAGTTTTGCCGGGGGGAGTTTTTAGTGGGTATTGCCCAGCCGTTTGTTTAGGCTGGGTGGAGTCCCACACACGCCGGCCCGGGTAAGGTGCTTAAATGCATTTTCTCCTACCGCACCAGACCAAAAAAAAAAAAAAAGGTAAAATATTGAAGATGGATAGACTTTGAAGCCCGGGCCTAATATATTTATATACGGTATTTCATTTTAATACGTATTGTTTATTAATAATAAATTTATTTGTTTACACAGATCAGAATTTGGAAGAAACTTTAAGCACTTTAAAATATGCCGAAAATGTGCAGAAAATAAAAAAATAGACCAACCAGGCACGTATCTACACCTGTATCTGGATCTATACCTGCATCCACATGTACATTATCCGCATCTACATACAAAAACCAAATTAAAATTATACAAGAAGAAAGAGAAAAATATTTAAAGTAATTAAAAAATAACAATTAGTAAAGTTAATAAATATAATAATTAATAAAGTACTCTATATTCTTTATGAAGAAGACCTTAACAAGTGGCCAACAATTTAAAGAAGGGATTTGCATCAACCGAAGCCTGATGGGGGAAGGGGTTATGGGATATATAAAGAAAGGGAGGGATGGGTAGGGTCAAGGAAAGGCGCGGTTGGATTACGCAAGAAGTTATAGTTTGGGCTGTTGTAACTCGGGAAGTCATGCGCCAGCGGGTCCCCGGGTTACGACAGATACGGTCCGAGGCGGTCGGGGAGGGGAGAGTTTTTAGTGGGTGAAAGTCCCACACTATCTCATCACACCGGGTGGTGAGGTGTGCATAAGGCATTTTCTCTCCCCACGCAAAAAAAAGAAAAAAAGGTTAGGTTAAGTTAGGGTTACGGGGTTCCAGCTTTTTTGCCATTTTTTTATTACGGAAATCGAAAATTGGTCACGCGAAACGGATTCTGGCGTTGGTCTCGCGTCGATATCTATCTCCGTTCCTTAGTTATAGGGGTGCAAAGCGCCCCTTGCTATTTTGGGTCCGTAACTCGGAAACCGTTGACATGGCAGGATTGGCACCCGAGGGACATCACATAAATTTGTAAAAATAAAAATCTCTTTTTCAAAAATATTAAAATATCATCCAAAATAAATTTAGTGGATTTGGCGGGTATGGAAAGGGTGAAGAAGACCTTAACAAGTAATTGTCAAATAGTATGTTTATTCTGCTTCGATTTGAATTGGCGCCTTCTAGAAACGATTAGTCTAGTCTTAATTCCTGTTGTCAGATGTCAACAGTCGTTTAGAAGATCGCGCGAGAAAACGTGTCTCTCACCCCTGTCGTATCGCGACCGCCAAACAGTTCGCTTGTATCGTTATTAGCTCGTGTCGTTCTTTTGTAGTATATCGCTTATGTCGTATATTGCTTCTGAAAGTTAATAAAGTACAGTCTTGCTTCTCGCGCAAATCATTCACGTTGATTCCACTCAACCCAAAAACCAACAGTAATGAAAAAATAACAATTAGTAAAGTTAATAAATATAATAATTAATAAAGTACTCTATATTCTTTATAAAGAAGACCTTAACAAGTGGCCAACAATTTAAAGAAGGGATTTGCATCAACCGAAGCCTGATGGCCCTAACAAACATGACAAAAAGAATCCATCAAAAATATAACGGCCACCGCGAAAACAAATTAACGCAATTTTTAAAAGATTCCTTGGGTGGGAATTCTTTTACATTAATGATTGCCTGTGTCAGTCCTGCGGATAAATATTTATATACTATATTTCATTTTAATACATATTATTTATTAACAATAAATTTATTTTATTACACAGATCAAAACTTAGAAGAATCGATAAATACTTTAAAATATGCCGAAAATGTGCAGAAAATAAAAAATAGACCAACCAGGCACATATTTGAATCTGAATCTACACCTGCATCGTCCGCATCCACGTCTACGAAAACAAAATTAAAGTTTTACAAGAAGAAAAAGAAAAATATTTAAAGTAAGTAATGAAAAAATAACAATTAGTAAAGTTAATAAATATAATAATTAATAAAGTACTTTATATTCTTTATACAGATTAGCGTCAAAGCGGAAACAAAAAATTATCTTTTTAGAAAAAAAATTAAAATCGGTAACTTTAAATTATTTAAAAGAAAAAAGAAAAAATAACCGATTACAAAAAATAATATTTGATAAACAAAAAATGTGTGATCTAACATATAACAATAATGAAACACAAAAATCACAGATAACATAAAATTTTGCTTTTTATTATATAGTCATGTGAGAGATTATTAAATCTTTATGTGTTTTATTTGATTACAGAATCATCTTTCGCCACTCCCGGGAAATTCAAAATCAATTATGGGCCGATTTTCTCGAAATTGGTACCAAAATTTTGAATATATATGTGTTATATGTATAAATATATAAAAATATATAAACAGAAAATTTATTATTTCAGCTAATAAGAACAGAACCTCAGACTATTTGGAAAACAGTCACGAGAACAGTGCGCCAAATAACAGCAATGGTGAAATGATATCTAGAGATTTATTTCATTGTAATATCGATGATACGAAAGGCAAAAAACTAAAAATTGGAGTAAACAAAGAATTTTTTGCGGCATTAATTCCAAGTAATATATAACATACTTTCTCATTCTATTAATTTTAAATAAATATTGGTTACTTCGAACAATATTTATTAATTGTTTGATTTGATTATTTACAGGAAAAAATCATCGATCTAAATTGGTTTTGTCATTTAGTACGGAACGACCTTAAAAACATAATGATGCCGCCCTAATATAACATTTGCAAAATTTAAATTAGTGATTTCTTTATTAAATAAATGAATAAAATAAAATAATGTAAAAAGAATAAAACATTAATAGCAATTTTTAGATATATATCGATCTAATTGTTAGACAAACAAAAAGAAGAAAAAAATTCTGTAGAATATATCCGATATCTTGATGACGGCGGAATAACGTACCAAGGGCCTGGTTCATTAAATCTTACATTTTATACGACAACATTAAAATATAAAGAAGACCTCCAAAATAATTTGGAAATTATAAAAAACATTTTAAGACAAAAATATAATTTAAAAATCAAATCAGACGTCGAGGAGATCATAATCGAAAAGACCGATCAAGAAGATCGTCTGAAATATTATAAGTATTATTTAATTTATTTAAAGAATCTTATTTGCATCCGCAAAATAGAATTTAAATAATAGAATAATAAGTACTCTTTATAAGACTCGTTATTAAAAATAAATAAATAGCAAATTAGAGTCGGTGAGATAGTCAGAATTCAAATGGTCCATCTCTGACGAGATTCCGCCGTTTAAATATTACTATTTTTGTGTAGATATGTGACAAGCCAGGAAAATTGTTGGGAGAAAGAAATGCGTATGAAAACGTTACATTTTTAATAAAAAAAGATGCAGTTGAAAAAAAAGTAATATTTTCTTTGATATATATATTCTTTGACATATATATTTAATAATATATATATTTAAAAATTATATATTTTTTTCAGAATATTATTACGAATCCAAATATTTGCAAAGGAACTTACTTACCGGATACAGTGTTGTGAGATGGGCCGGGTTTTCTCGCGCATGCGCGGCCATGATAACCATTAACAACGACGTATCGCGAAAGTTTTATTTTGTTTTGTTATTATATATTTTGTGCTTTAAATTATTTTAACATCCTTCCCTCTTTCAGTTTATCTCTTTCATCACACAGGTAAACACACATGTGATATCTTTGTAATTTAAGGAAAAGTGTTAAATATATATACATATATACACAATTATATATGTATAAAAAGATGTATTGATCGTCTGTATACAATTTCACAAACAAAGTTTTTATAATTTAAGGAAAAATATGTAATATATAATATATATAGCATATATACACAATTATATATATGTATGTATATATAATTGTATGTATATATATATAGTCTCACAACACTGACCGGATATTATTCCGAATGTATCTATATCTCATTTTATACACGGTTTAACGTTTGAGTTCCGTAAAAGGCAACCGAGGGAGGAAAACATAATATTAAAAATAAGAAGGATTGAACATATGTATCCAGAGGACCAGTCTTCTGATACGTATCGAAATGCGATTATTAAACATAAAATATATATCTAAAAGTAGCTAAGAACAAATTGAAAAAAAGTAATATTTTCTTTGATATATATATTCTTTGACATATATATTTAATAATATATATATTTAAAAATTATATATTTTTTCAGAATATTATTACAAATCAAAAGATTTGTACTTATACTTGTCGGATATTATTCCAAATATATGAATTCCACAATCTGTGCATGGAATAACGGATGAATTTCGATATAGACAACCTTCCGAAAAAAATATGATCATAAAACCAAGAAGACTGGAACATATATAAAGTAAATGTAGTTACAAACACGCGGACTTTTATTAGCGGCACTTCGAACCGAGAATAGCTGAGAGTTTCTTAACGCGCAGAAGGCTTAGCACGCACTTCTTATAATGAGTGATATTAGTGAATATAAAAAATCAAAAGAGTATCGTGACGAAATGCTAATAAAAACAGTGAAAACGATTCTATCTCTATGGAGTTCGCAGATA
>CAJQTV010001171.1:0-25716 GCA_907163055.1 Formica aquilonia x Formica polyctena | reverse complement strand
TACATACCTGTAAGTGAGATATACCGAAAGTTTTCATAACACATCAAGAAAATTGAGGAACAACGCTTCTCGGCTTACAAAGCTAAGATGTAAGTGTACGCAAGTTTCCTTCGTTCGGAACGACTTAGTTACGTGCCTGTAAGCGAGATTTGCCGAAAATTTTCATAACACATCAAGGAAATAGAGGAACAACGCTTCTCGGCACACAGAGCTAAGATCGCTATGTACGCAAGTTTCCTTCGTTCGGAACGACTTAGTTACGTACCTGTAAGTGAGATATACCGAAAGTTTTCATAACATATCAAGGAAATGAGGAACAACGCTTCTCGGCACACAGAGCTAAGATCGCTATGTACGCAAGTTTCCTTCGTTCGGAACGACTTAGTTACGTGCCTGTAAGCGAGATTTGCCGAAAATTTTCATAAAACATCAAGGAAATTGAGGAACAACGCTTCTCGGCACACAGAGCTAAGATCGCTATGTACGCAAGTTTCCTTCGTTCGGAACGACTTAGTTACGTACCTGTAAGTGAGATATACCGAAAATTTTCATAACACATCAAGGAAATTGAGGAACAACGCTTCTCGGCACACAGAGCTAAGATCGCTATGTACGCAAGTTTCCTTCGTTCGGAACGACTTAGTTACGTGCCTGTAAGTGAGATTTGCCGAAAGTTTTCATAACACATCAAGGAAATTGAGGAACAACGCTTCTCGGCACACAGAGCTAAGATCGCTATGTACGCAAGTTTCCTTCGTTCGGAACGACTTAGTTACGTGCCTGTAAGTGAGATTTGCCGAAAATTTTCATAACACATCAAGGAGATTGAGGAACAACGCTTCTCGGCACACAGAGATAAGATCGCTATGCACGCAAGTTTCCTTCGTTCGGAACGAGAAATTGAGGTACAACGCTTCTCGGCACACAGAGCTAAGATCGCTATGTACGCATGTTTCCTTCGTTCGGAACACTTAGTTACGTACCTGTAAGTGAGATATACCGAAAGTTTTCATAACACTATAAGAAAATTGATGTGATAGATCTTTGATTCAAATACGTGTATCATATTGATTTTGCTTTCGCTCGTAGCTTGAATAGTTTCCTTCGGTAGTACAGATCGGATACCGTGAGGTAAGTAAACGGAGTAAGGCGGACTGTCGTACGTAGTCGTTCAGGATACAACGAATCCTTAGTTACGTGCCTGCCATGTATTCGAAGCAATAACAAGAAGAGTTTTGCACGAGATTGTCGAAAAAATATTCATAACTACATCTAAGAAATGATGTTCTAACGTAACAACCCCTTCCTCGGATATGCCTATGAGCTAAATTAGATCGCTATATTAAATGTATATTCCCGCACGTTTCAATATCTGTAGTCGGCAACGGTAGTGCGTTTACTATGACCTTTAGTATTGACTGCATCCTGTAACTGTATAAAAGAGATTTTGAGAAAATAAGATCTAAATTTCTAATAAGAACATTCAAAAGGGGGAAATTAAAGAAAAGGAGTTACGCTTCCGGTTTTTACAGAGCTCAGAATCGCTATGTTGCACAACGCAATGAAATCCTTACATTTATATCGGATTACGACTTTATATAAATATACCCCCTCCTACACACCCCCCAACAACCCACGCCCAACTCTGCAGACACCCCCTGACTACTTCTACTACACTGTAAGTGAGATATTACTACCGAAGTTTTCGTTAATCAAATCAGGAGACATAAATTTTACGGAGCATCACGCATAAAAAGACACAGTGACAGTTTATGGAAATTAGTACAAAACAACGACTTCTCGGCATACATATCAGAGCTATGTAGATCGTGCTATAGCGTAATAGAGTGACGCAATTTTGTCTTCGCTTCGGACAGCGACTTTAGTTACGTTGGCGGAGATTGGACGTACACGTCGTGCCGTGATATACGTAGCGCGTATATTATTAGCGACTATATTTTATGCCCGAAATTTTCATACTCAACGAACGACTCTCATCGGTCTGAACATCATCATTCATCAGCACACAATACGGTCCACGATGCACCATCAAACCAATCAAAGGTTCAATAGAAGGAACGCTATAACATCTGCGAGAATCAGCTTGCAAAATGCCAGACTGTTCGAACGTAAATCGTGAACTCAGTCCATCACCTAAGACGCCGTTATCAAGGATAATAGTTTATTGAAACATACCACAGTAATTTACTGAAAATTCTTTTGATATAATTCAATCCCAAAAAAGAAAAAACAATTGCACAGATCGCTACTCGGTCTCGGTGCTCACACAGAACTAAGATCGCTTAAACTGACGAACTATGTACGCATTTTCCTTCGTTGAAAGGTCTACAACTTGCTTATGCTTACGTGCGCGACGCCGCCCTGTAATTCTCATTTGCCGCTTAATGCAATGTTATTTTATGCAAAGAAGTGAGCGTTAGCGAACACAAAACTGCATGCTTTCAAGTCATAATAAATATACGTTTCTCGGCTCATTGTGCCATCGCTCAGCGCCTATTGGGACGTTAAGTTATTTTTTAAACGGTATTTTTTTACCGAAGAATTTATAGAAGACATTAATGGGCTGGGAACGGATAGTTCAAGAGACCATACTTCTTGTAAGTCCATATATAACAAATTAATTATTCATAACTACACAGAGAATGTAACTCCGATTATACAGACAGGTGTATTCACGCAATTTACGGAAATATGTCAAAAAGACTTTAGGAGTGCGTGTAGTGGAACGATAAACTAAGACAAATAAGTCCTTTCAGAGATTATACGCTCGTTTTAGTTGCCAGTCGATTATTGGCAAGAAAATCGCAAAAAATGAAACCAAATAATTTTTACCAAAAAACTTAGAAACATACACTAACATTATTAGAGATGTTATCAAAAAGTATTATAAAATAAAAATTGTAGAACTGGAATTAAGAAAAGGAGAGTGAGTTAAAATCCTCCTGAGGTAAATATAGATTTAGAAACAAAATTTCTCGTTGTCGCGTATTTATCTACAATCCTCTATTTTAACCTGCAGGAGGATTTAACTCACTACTCTTTTCTTAATTTTCCATGTTCTACAATTTTATTTTATAATCTTTTTGATAAATCTAATAATTTTAGTGGTTGTTTTAAGTTTTTTGAGTGAAAATTATGTGGTTTCATTTTTTGTCGATTTTCTTCAAAACGAAGCAATATACCGAGCAAGATCTCCACTCTAAAGCGGATTTTTGTCTTAGTTATATCGGTCCCCCTACACGCTTGTCCGTAAAGTCATTTGATATTTTAAGAATTGGGGATGCACCCTGTTAAACAGCGCGGCAATCGCAAATATTTATTCTCCAAATTTTTTAGAATACTCAAAAGCAACAAAAAGTATTTTAAAAAGCCGATTGTGTATTTTGTAGCTTAGGAACATTCTTAAATCCTTCCTTTATGTCTGTAATAATACGTTCTTCAATCGCGTTGCCACAATAATGATATCGATTTTCGAGCGCACATTTCGAATTTAATGAAAGCGGGGTGATGAAATGGAGACAAAAAAGAAAAATGCAACTCTTTGTTCAATGGCACAGACGCATGGAACGACAATTGTAGAAAAAAGGGCATATGTAATAAAAAAGACTTTATCGAAAGTACGAAAAAGCTTCAGTCACGTATATATCATTAGATGTATCGTTCCCACGAAATTATTCTACGCAAATTAATATATCAAAAGTGTATTAAATATTTTAATACTATTAATAAATTAATTAAATTTTATTTATATATAGATTAAAATTTCGATAAAAAAAGATATAATACATATATAATTTTTGTTATCGTTAATTATTACGAATAAAATCACAGGTGTCCTACTTTCTGGATGAACATGGAAACCTGGAATTCTCAGGAATTTTTTTTTATATCTAGAAAATCGGGGAATTCTCATGGAATTTTGTTGAGACTCAGGGATTTCTTTTAAATTCTCTCTTTAATAATTTTCTCCTATACTATAAGCACAGACAATCCACCAATAAGCTATATTGTGAATTATATGTTTAAATATTTATAAATATATATCTATCTCTGTTTACGTATTTCAATGTCTTAAAAAATATTAAATTGCAATACCTATTCTTTAATTTTAATTTTTAGTGATAAAAAATAAAATGTTAGTGAGGTTAAAAACGTTTTTAACGAAAGCTATTCAGTTTTTTTTCCGTACATTGTCCAGTACATTTGTAATTTCGCATTTGAAACTTAAGTGGTTTTGTATTTTTCCTTTGTAGGATGAAAAGACATTAGAAACCTGCGTGCAATAAAAAATTCTTCATTTTAGGAACTGCATAAAAAATGTTTGAAATATTCTCGTTTATCTAGCATTATAGTTTAAGAAAAATATATCAATATAATTTAATATACCCTTTTTTAGTCGAAAAAAATTATTTTTAGGGTAAAGTTGCTTATTTTCTCTGGTATTATTCTATAACATTATTCTAAAATTAATAATTCAAGCATGTTGACATGGTGATACAATTGTAATCGGCTGACTAGAACTATATGGTTGTATATTACAAATGCAGAAATAATATTTTATAATGTGGCAAACGTGTGGGGGCAGGCCATTGAAAAGGACAACTTTGTTTGAACATTGCAAGTTCTCGATCACGTATCACGAAATCTATTCCGTATCGAATCGCTTGATCGAATACAAGCGACGCGTGATCAAAGCGTGGAATCCCAAATAAATAGGTATCCATTTTATCCGACTGATTTGCCGATGAGTGGAAAGCCACGAAACAGCCACTTCTAGGCTTTCGTTGCGTGACATATTCAAATAGGCCACTGGTGGTGTGTATTATATGATCTATATATATATATATAATATATATTTAATGAATAGAACACGAATAATAACAAAATAGCAACAAAGGAATTTTCGATTCTGGCATTTGACTCTCGTTCGAGGGCTTATTCAAGTTCACAAACCTGCACGCTCGTATATCGCACTTTCTCAGCGATCGGAAATACCGTTACTTATAAAATCAGTATAACAAACTTATTTGAACAACTCTGTTTTTACAATATATTCATAAAATGAGGACTATATCTGGATGAACAGAAAGATAAGATGTGGCAGAGTAAGCGGAGACAAAGAGGAAAAAGGTGAACATGTTCTGTACGAGTGCATGGAGACAATAGGATAAGACAGACCTTATTTGACATAGAAGGCAAGAATTAGAACAAATGAAGGAAATAGGCAGAAAGAAAAAAGGAAATAGAGTGACGAAGGGCAAGAGGAAGCAGGGGGGAAGGGATAATAGGCATAAGGAAAATTATATAGAGCAGAATAGATATAAAGGACCTGTGCAACAGAGAAGAACAAAAAGACTAATTTTATATGAGATTTAAATTTTATAATGTAATAAGCAACAAATACAAAAAAAAAAGATGAAGTGAACTAGAACCATCTTAAGCCGAAGGCAAGGATTAATAAATACAATACAATATTTATTATGAATATAAATATATATATAAAGAGAATTGGAAGCCATCTAAGCCGAAGGTAATGATTAATAATACAATACAATATTTTTATCCTTGCCTTTCGGCTTAGGATGGCTTCCAGTTTCTTATATATATATAATATATAATATATATAAGAGAAGAGACAAGAATATCCATAATGATAATCCATATAAACTTAAGTATAATCAAGAATAATTCTTTATGTATTAATATTAAAGTAAAATTTAAAATGGATGATGTATATATGAAATGATTTTAACATGTAAAGATTATTAAATTTTTATATTGTGATTATTTTTTTCTTTCATATTTCAAAAAAATGAATTGCAACTTATTTCATAAGAAATCCATAATTATTATTCAATTAGTTTAATATTGTTATAATTGCAAAAGGAATAAGATACCAAGCTGGCTCGTAGCAGAATATTACTATTGTCTTGAGCGATTCTGAAATAATTAATCCATCTGATTTATCGAAAGCACCGAGAAAAGTTTATAGCAAATGTCTAAAGAAAACAAAATTTCAGACAAGAGATAATACACGACCACTTTGACAATGTCGAATAATACTGATGTGGAAAAAGAATAGAAGAACGAGAATTTGTAAGCTCGAAAGCGTAAAGCTAAAACGTTTAACTCATCGTACTGCTGGGGCCATAATAATTACCTTCATTTGCAAGGATTTTAGGTATTATTTAAATAACTGAGTATTCAGCACATTTTTTGCACATAGCCAACAGTTAATTTAATTGTTCTTAGTACTTGTTTCGTTTAACAAAGCAAGGACAGACGAAAAAAAAAAAAAAAAAAAAAAAAGAAAAGTTTAACTAGTTAATTATTTCTTTAATTTTGAACAAAATACCTGGGAAGGATGAATTTCATCTGATCAGGGATTTTTCAGAGAAATTTTTTTTAGGATTTGAGTAGTACATCCTTGAAATACATATGCCAGTTTTGGCCACGATGCATATTTAATTTTGTACTTTTCTAGAAAAAAAAAAAAAAAAAAAATAATTTTTCTAATACACCCTCGTAAAAGACGCCGGCCTCTTTTCTGCAAGAATATAACTTCACTCGTTTGAACACAAAGAATTTTTTCTCATAAAACCGATTATTTGTCAAAGAATTTACATACGCGCTAAAAATCTGGTTCAATCACCCAAAGATCAATTCCTTTTCTCATGTGTTTTTACGTTGATGATTGATAATCAATCTCGTGATTCAAAACTTTTCGCAATGAACAGAAAAAACGTATCCTTATTCGGAGAAATATAGAAAATTAGATTGTTTAATTAATGAAAATATAATGAATATATTACATAATATCGCGTACCAAAGATTTTTGAACCCTCACGTTTGACATTCCTTCATATTTTTTTGCACTCCCTTTATATGTTTGCATTACGCGTCTAATATCGCGGCGAGCTTGCATGCCAAATTGTTTCGAAACTATTCGTACACAATTCACACTCCGATATCGGCGCCGTTTCCAACGCAACTGCCTTCTGAGACATATCGTCCCCCTATATTGTCGGACCCTTACGCCTGTACGCATGTCCGTCCTATTTCCGACTCCCTCTCCGCGCAATCCCATCATCGTGTTCGTTTTCCCGTTCGAGGCTTTCCTTGTTGCACTATATGCGCCTCTTGTCGCCTGTCGCTTGCGTGAATCCCCACCAACTGTTGCTTTATAATGCAATTTTAATGCACATATATTCTTGGTATATGTTTTTAGTATATTGTTATATTGGTATATTGGTTGTATATTGATACATTCTTTTTTACTGTTCAAATTTCTCGTATTTTTATCATACTAACTAATAAGCCGGTTTGACTAGACTTATTGTAAAGCTTGGCTCCTTCTGTTCTCGTCGTCGCTGCTGTCGATATTGGCCCGTTTCTTTTCTTTCATGGACTATCTTTTTTACCAATCCTGCAAAATTCTTTGTTCCAACACGGTTGCCTTCTTTCTATTTCTGCCTATAATGAATTTCACATTCCTGCAACACTTTTATAGACTGGTTAGTCGTCCTCGCGCTGTTCTCTATTTCCTCACTACCTATTACTTAACGAATTTTGTTTCGGTGGCTTCCAGCTCGGTGGCAACCGAGGGGAGCGGTGGAAATTATATATATATATATAAAAAGAAACTGGAAGCCATCCTAGCCGAAAGGAAAGATTAATAATATTGTATTGTATTTATTAATCCTTCCCTTTTCGCTTGGAGGGGGTTTCCAATTCCTTTATATATATTTTTATATCATAATAAATATTGTTTTTGTATTTATTAAATCCTGCCTTTCGGCTTAAGATGGTTCTAGTTCACATTCATTTTTTTTTTTTTTGTATTTGTTGCATTTACATTAAAAAAATTTAAATCCAAAAAACTATTAGTCTTTTTGTTTCTTTCCTTTTTGCACAGGTCCTTTATTTTATTCTGCTCTATATAATTTTCCTTAGCCTATTACCTTTCCCCCCCTCTTCCTCTTCCCCTTCGTTCCTTATTTCTTTTTTTTCTTTCTGCTTTTCCCTTCATTTGTTCTAATTCTTTTCCTCCTTGTCAAATAGTTTTCGTCTTATTCCTAGTCCCCCTCCCACTCGGACAGAACATGTTCCACCTTTTCCTCTTTTTCTCCGCATACTCTGCACATCTTATTTTTTCGTTTCATCAGATATAGTCCTCATTTTATGATATATTGTAAACGGGTTTGTTCAAATAAGTTTGTTACTGATTTTATAAGTAACGGTTTTCCGATCGCTGAGAAAGTCCCGATATACGGCGTGGGGTTTTTTGTGAACTTGAATAGCCCTCGAACGAGAGTCAATAGGCCAGAATCGAAAATTCCAAATTTTGTTCTTTTTGTTATTATTCGTTTTCCCTATTCATTAAATTAATATATAATATATATATATATATATATATAACACACCAGGGGCCTATTTTGAAATATGTCACGCAACGAAACCCTAAAAGTGTCTGTTCGGCTTCCACTCATCGCAAATCCGTCGGATAAATGGTCCTATTTTTTTTGGATTCCCGCTTTTTATCACGCGTCGCTTGTTTCATTCCCATCAGCGATCGATATCGGAATAGATTCGTGATACGTGGGTCGAGCTTTGCAATGTTCAACAAGTTGTCCTTTTTAATGCCTGCCCCACATTTTCCACATTATTAAATATTATTTCTGCTTTGTAATACAACCCTATGTCTGTCACCGATCAATTGTTATCACATGTCAACATGCTTGAATTATAATTTTTAAATACTGTTATGAATAATTTCAGAGAATAAGCATACTTTACCCTAAAAATATTTTTTCGACTAAAAAGGTATATTAATTATATTATCTATTTTTTCTTAAACTAAAAATTCTAGATAAAGAGATATTTCAAACATTTTTTTTTGCAGTTTCCTAAAATGAGTTTTTTATTGCACCGTTTTCAATGTTTTTATTCTACAAAGGAAAAATACAAAAACCACTTTTTTTCAATGCGAAATTTACAAATGTACTGACAATGTACTGAAAAAAATGATAGCTTTCGTTAAAAGTTTTTTAACCCCATTAAATTTTTATTTTTTTTTCACTAAAAATTAAAATAAAGAAATTGTTTGCCAATTAAATTTTGTTAAGACAGAATACGTAAAAAAGAGATAGATATATATTTATTTTATATTTTAAAATATAATTCACAAAACTTATTGGGGATTTTCTGCTGTTTGTATAGAGCAAAATTATTAAAGAGAGAATTTAAAAAGAAATTCCCTGAGTCCCCAACAAAATTTCCCTGAGAATTCACCCCCTTTTTTTTAGAATAAAAAAATTCCCCGAGAATTCCAGGTTTTCCCTGTTATCCAGAAGTAGAAAACCCTGATTTTATTTGTAATAATTAAAGATAACCAATTATATTGTATATATCTTTTTTTATCGAATTTTTTAATTTATATATAAAATAAATTTATAATTTATATAGTATTAAAATATTTATAACTTTTATTATTAATTTCGTAGAAAATATTTCGTGGAACGATACATCTATGATATATACGTGACTGAAGCTTTTTCGTACTTTCGATAAATTTTTTTTTTTATTACATATCCCCTTTTTTCCCTACAATTGTCTTTCCCATTCTCGTCTGTGCTTTGACAAAGAGTTGCTTTTTTTCTTTTTTTCTCCTTTTCATCACCCGCTTTCATTAAATTCGAATGTGGGCTCAAAAATTTCGTTTATCAATTTTGTGAAACGCGATTGAAGCCCGTATTATTAAGACGAACTTGTTTGAACGTTTCTGACAAGTTTATGGAAAAGGCCCAAATTTTAATGACGGTTCTGAAAAAAGAAGATTTAAGAATGTTCCTAGTACAAAATAACAATCCTTTTTATATTTTTGTTGCTTTTGAGTTTTTAAAAATTTGGAGAATAAATATTTGCGATTGCCCCGCTGTTTATACAGGTTGTCCCCAATTTTTAAATATCAAAACTTTAGGAGCGTGTAGGGGACCGAAACTAAGAAAAAAAGCCCTTTAGAGATTTGCTCGTTTTTCCCTTCGTTTTGAAAAAAATCCAAAAATGAAACAAATAATTTTCACCAAAAAATTTTAAAAAAACACAAAATTATTAGTTTATCAAAAGTATTATAAAAAAAATTTGTAGAACATGGAATTAAGAAAAGAGAGTGATTTTAAAATCCTCCTGAGGTAAAATTAGAGGTTTGTAGAAAATACGCGACAACGCGAAATTTTTTTTCTAACTTTTTTTACCCCCGGGAAAGGATTTTACTCACTCTCTTTTTTATTCCATGTTCTACATTTTTTTTTAAATAATATTTTTTATAAAATTATATTTTAGTTTTGTTTTAATTTTTTTTGGTAAAAATTTTTGTTTCTTTTTTTGCGATTTTCTTCAAAACGAAGAAAAAACGACAAATCTCTAAGGACTTTTTGTCTAGTTTATCGGCCCCCACACCCCTTCCTAATTTTGACATTTAAATTGGGACACCCTGTAATCGATTTACATCTGTGAAGAATAAATTTGATATATTTTGAGGGGAATTTTTAAAACCGCCCCTTTAAATTCTTCTAAAATCTTCGGTAAAAATACGTTAAAATAACGTCCCATAAGCGATGCAAATTCAAAACATTTCTTTGAGAAGCATCGCTAACGTCACTTCTTTGCATAAAAAAAACTTTGCATTAAGCGATAAATGAGAAATCGCCCGGTTCTCGAACAAGCAAACAAATTTTGTAACTTTCAGCGAGGAAATTCGTTCGCTGCCCATTGAAACGTGAGAATTAAAAACCCCCCCGGTAAATCTGTCATAGTAAATCTTTAAAAAAGAATATCAAAAGAAGTTGAAAAGTAATTCTTGGTTTTCAATAATATTATTTTTTGAAACGCGTCCAATGTTGGATGCGTGCACGAATATTTTCGAACATTCGGGCATGTGAAAGCTCGCCGCGATGTATAGCTTTTTTCGTTTAAAGGTTTGATGCTTTGATAGTAAATTTAAACCCCAATTTTCCATGAATATATGTTCGACCGAAATGAGTTTTGAATTTGATTGTATAAATAAGTCCCTAATTATTCCTAATACCCCAGACGGTGTTTATGACGTCATAATCGCTGTCAAGCGATCAAATTTGCTTCACTCGAAAACGCTATTAACGCGTAACGCGATTATAGCATAATTTCTTTTTTTAATACTCAATAACTCTCATTTCTTTTTAAATCATAAAAAATTTATTTTGTTTACTTCTTTAGTTATATTCATTTGTTGAAAGAGAAATGTTCCTTTTAGTTTTATTTTACAATTATATTTTATTTTATAAATATAATTATAAAGTAATTATTTCAAATTTTTTGTGGCAATATAGAAAAAAAAGATTTAAAACCGCAGAATTTTTCTTTTCTTTTTTATCTCATGTTTTTTTTATTAAAATTTTTATCTATTTTTTTGTATCCTTATTTTATCTATTTATAAAATGAGAATTATATATAATAGAAAATAAGAATACAAAAAAATCGATATACATTTTAATATATATATATGTTAGAATCGGGATATTTTTACGTTAGAACTTCTTTTAGATTTTAGGATTTTCTATTTCTTAGAGTTTCTACGGCAAAACTTTTCTTGTCTTGTTCGAAACATGGTTTTGTTCAAGGATTCGAGATATCTTTAAAATTGACGAAGTTACAATTATTTGTTTTATTGCAAGAATATGTTGTAACTTTTAAAACTATTCAACTACAAACAAAAAGCAAAATCACTACAAACAACTCTGAATCACGATATCTAACAATTTTTCGAATAGCTTGAAAGTCGGATTTGAGACTCATCTATAAAAATTGACAAACGTTACGTTATTGGTTTGATGTGCAAATGAAAATGTTGTAACTTACTAAAAATCTATTCAAACTCCAATGACTCTTGTTTTTAAAGCAATAGAATCACTTTTACAAACAAACTTTAGCCGGCACGATATCTAAAAAACACATGGGGAATGCGGATTGATGATATTTCAAATTGACAAAGTTATACTCGTTAAAATGGTCTTATCGCAAATACGTTGTAACTTTAAATGCTATTCAAACCTGATAGTTTTAAAGAAAATGCCACTACAAAAACAACTACAAACGTTACCGTAAAACGAATGGACAATGCGGATTCATGAAATATCCGTTGTAAATGGACAAAGTTTACGTTATTTGTTTATATGCAGAATATGATTGTAATTTCAAAACTAATTTGGCCAACTTTACAATCGAAAGCAAATATATCGTACAAACGTACTACAACGATTCTTACAAAACACATGTGCGAAGAGGATTTGGAAATTTTTTAAAAGCTTCGAGTACCGTATTGAATGATTTATTTGTATGCAAATGTTGTAACTTTTAGACTCATTCGAATACATAACGAAGGCACGAAAAGTCATACATAAATCTTTTAAATCTACACTATTTATTCTAGCAAACGAATGGCCAAAGCGGACCTTTATAACATATCTTTAAAATTGACCACAATCGTTGACGTCTCATTTGGTGTATCGCAAATACGTTGTAATTTCTAAACTATTCAACTACAAACTACTTACAGGTACGTAACTAATCGTTCCGAACGTAGGAAACTTGCGTACATAGCGATCTTAGCTCTGTGTGCCGAGAAGCGTTGTTCCTCAATTTCCTTGATGTGTTATGAAAATTTTCGGCAAATCTCGCTTACAGGCACGTAACTAAGTCGTTCCGAACGAAGGAAACTTGCGTACATAGCGATCTTAGCTCTGTGTGCCGAGAAGCGTTGTTCCTCAATTTCCTTGATGTGTTATGAAAATTTTCGGCAAATCTCGCTTACAGGCACGTAACTAAGTCGTTCCGAACGAAGGAAACTTGCGTATATAGAGATCTTAGCTCTGTGTGCCGAGAAGCGTTGTTCCTCAATTTCCTTGATGTGTTATGAAAATTTTCGGTATATCTCACTTACAGGCACGTAACTAAGTCGTTCAGAACGTAGGAAACTTGCGTACATAGCGATCTTAGCTCTGTGTGCCGAGAAGCGTTGTTCCTCAATTTCCTTGATGTGTTATGAAAATTTTCGGCAAATCTCGCTTACAGGCACGTAACTAAGTCGTTCCGAACGAAGGAAACTTGCGTACATAGCGATCTTAGCTCTGTGTGCCGAGAAGCGTTGTTCCTCAATTTCCTTGATGTGTTTATGAAAACTTTCGGTAATCTCACTTACAGGTACGTAACTAAGTCGTTCCGAACGAAGGAAACTTGCGTACATAGCGATCTTAGCTCTGTGTGCCGAGAAGCGTTGTTCCTCAATTTCCTTGATGTGTTATGAAAATTTCGGCAAATCTCGCTTACAGGCACGTAACTAAGTCGTTCCGAACGAAGGAAACTTGCGTACACTTCCATCTTAGCTTTGTAAGCCGAGAAGCGTTGTTCCTCAATTTCATTGATGTGTTATGAAAACTTTCGGTATATCTCACTTACAGGTACGTAACTAAGTCGTTCCGAACGAAGGAAACTTGCGTACATAGCGATCTTAGCTCTGTATGCCAAAAAGCGTTGTTCCACAATTTCCTTGATGTGTTATGAAAATTTTCGGCAAATCTCGCTTACAGGCACGTGACTAAGTCGTTCCGAACGAAGGAAACTTGCGTACATAGCGATCTTAGCTCTGTGTGCCGAGAAGCGTTGTTCCTCAATTTCCTTGATGTGTTATGAAAATTTTCGGCAAATCTCGCTTACAGGTACGTAACTAAGTCGCTTCGAACGAAGGAAACTTGCGTACATAGCGATCTTATCTCTGTGAGCCGAGAAGCGTTGTTCCTCAATTTCCTTGATGTGTTATGAAAATTTTCGGTAAATCTCACTTACAGGCACGTAACTAAGTCGTTCCGAACGAAGGAAACTTGCGTACATAGCGATCTTAGCTCTGTGTGCCGAGAAGTGTTGTTCCTTTATTTCCTTGATGTGTTATGAAAATTTTCGGCAATCTCGCTTACAGGCACGTAACTATGTCGTTCCGAACGAAGGAAACTTGCGTACATAGCGATCTTAGCTCTGTGTGCCGAGAAGCGTTGTTCCTCAATTTCCTTGATGTGTTATGAAAATTTTCGGCAAATCTCGCTTACAGGCACGTAACTAAGTCGTTCCGAACGAAGGAAACTTGCGTACATAGCGATCTTAGCTCTGTGTGCCGAGAAGCGTTGTTCCTCAATTTCCTTGATGTGTTATGAAAATTTTCGGTATATCTCAGTTACAGGTACGTAACTAAGTCGTTGGGAACGAAGGAAACTTGCGTACAAAGCGATCTTAGCTCTGTGTGCCGAGAAGCGTTGTTCCTCAATTTCCTTGATGTGTTATGAAATATTTCGGCAATTCTCGCTTACAAGCACGTAACTAAGACGTTCCGAACGAAGGAAACTTGCGTACATAGCGATCTTAGCTCTGTGTGCCGAGAAGCGTTGTTTCTCAATTTCCTTGATGTGTTATGAAAACTTTCGGTATATCTCGCTTACAGGCACGTAACTAAGTCGTTCCGAACGAAGGAAACTTGCGTACATAGCGATCTTAGCTCTGTGTGCCGAGAAGCGTTGTTCCTCAATTTCCTTGATGTGTTATGAAAATTTTCGGCAAATCTCGCTTACAGGCACGTAACTAAGTCGTTCCGAACGAAGGAAACTTGCGTACATAGCGATCTTATCTCTGTGAGCCGAGAAGCGTTGTTCCTCAATTTCCTTGATGTGTTATGAAAATTTCGGCAAATCTCGCTTACAGGCACGTAACTAAGTCGTTCCGAACGAAGGAAACTTGTTCGGAACGACTTAGTTACGTGCCTGTAAGTGAGATTTGCCGAAAATTTTCATAACACATCAAGGAAATTGAGGGACAAAGCTTCTCGGCACACAGAGCTAAGATCGCTATGTACGCAAGTTTCCTTCGTTCGGAACGACTTAGTTACGTGCCTGTAAGTGAGATTTACCGAAAATTTTCATTACAGATCAAGGAAATGGATGAACAACGCTTCTCGACTCACAGAGATAAGATCGCCATGTACGCAAGTTTCCTTCGCTCGGAACGACTTAGTTACGTGCCTGTAAGTGAGATTTGCCGAAAATTTTCATAACACATCAAGAAAATTGAGGAACAACGCTTCTCGGCTTACAAAGCTAAGATGGAATGTACGCAAGTTTCCTTCGTTCGGAACGACTTAGTTACGTGCCTGTAAGCGAGATATGCCGAAAATTTTCATAACACATCAAGGAAATTGAGGAACAACGCTTCTCGGCACACAGAGCTAAGATCGCTATGTACGCAAGTTTCCTTCGTTCGGAACGACTTAGTTACGTGCCTGTAAGCGAGAGTTGCCGAAAATGTTCATAACACATCAAGGAAATTGAGGAACAACGCTTCTCGGCACACAGAGCTAAGATCGCTATGTACGCAAGTTTCCTTCGTTCGGAACGACTTAGTTACGTGCCTGTAAGCGAGATTTGCCGAAAATTTTCATAACACATCAAGGAAATTGAGGAACAACGCTTCTCGGCACACACACAGAGCTAAGATCGCTATGTACGCAAGTTTCCTTCGTTCGGAACGACTTAGTTACGTACCTGTAAGTGAGATTTGCCGAAAATTTTCATAACACATCAAGGAAATTGAGGAACAACGCTTCTCGGCACACAGAGCTAAGATCGCTATGTACGCAAGTTTCCTTCGTTCGGAACGACTTAGTTACGTGCCTGTAAGCGAGATTTGCCGAAAATTTTCATAACACATCAAGGAAATTGAGGAACAACGCTTCTCGGCTCACAGAGATAAGATCGCTATGTACGCAAGTTTTCTTCGTTCGGAACGACTTAGTTACGTGCCTGTAAGTGAGATTTGCCGAAAATTTTCATAACACATCAAGGAAATGTAGGAACAACGCTTCTCGGCACACAGAGCTAAGATCGCTATGTACGCAAGTTTCCTTCGTTCGGAACGACTTAGTTACGTGCCTTTAAGCGAGATTTGCCGAAAGTTTTCATAACACATCAAGGAAATTGAGGACAACGCTTCTCGGCACACAGAGCTAAGATCGCTATGTACGCAAGTTTCCTTCGTTCGGAACGACTTAGTTACGTGCCTTTAAGCGAGATTTGCCCAAAATTTTCATAATACATCAAGGAAAATGAGGAACAACGCTTCTCGGCACACAGAGCTAAGATCGCTATGTACGCAAGTTTCCTTCGTTCGGAACGACTTAGTTACGTGCCTGTAAGTGAGATATACCGAAAGTTTTCATAACACATCAAGAAAATTGAGGAACAACGCTTCTCGGCACACAGAGCTAAGATCGCTATGTACGCAAGTTTCCTTCGTTCGGAACGACTTAGTTACGTGCCTGTAAGCGAGATTTGCCGAAAATTTTCATAACACATCAAGGAAATTGAGGAACAACGCTTCTCGGCACACAGAGCTAAGATCGCTATGTACGCAAGTTTCCTTCGTTCGGAACGACTTAGTTACGTGCCTGTAAGCGAGATTTGCCGAAAATTTTCATAACACATCAAGGAAATTGAGGAACAACGCTTCTCGGCACACAGAGCTAAGATCGCTATGTACGCAAGTTTCCTTCGTTCGGAACGACTTAGTTACGTGCCTGTAAGCGAGATTTGCCGAAAATTTTCATAACACATCAAGGAAATTGAGGAACAACGCTTCTCGGCACACAGAGCTAAGATCGCTATGTACGCAAGTTTCCTTCGTTCGGAACGACTTAGTTACGTGCCTGTAAGCGAGATTTGCCGAAAATTTTCATAACACATCAAGGAAATTGAGGAACAACGCTTCTCGGCACACAGAGCTAAGATCGCTATGTACGCAAGTTTCCTTCGTTCGGAACGACTTAGTTACGTGCCTGTAAGTGAGATTTGCCGAAAATTTTCATAACACATCAAGGAAATTGAGGAACAACGCTTCTCGGCACACAGAGCTAAGATCGCTATGTACGCAAGTTTCCTTCGTTCGGAACGACTTAGTTACGTGCCTGTAAGTGAGATTTGCCGAAAATTTTCATAACACATCAAGGAAATTGAGGAACAACGCTTCTCGGCACACAGAGCTAAGATCGCTATGTACGCAAGTTTCCTTCGTTCGGAACGACTTAGTTACGTGCCTGTAAGCGAGATTTGCCGAAAATTTTCATAACACATCAAGGAAATTGAGGAACAACGCTTCTCGGCACACAGAGCTAAGATCGCTATGTACGCAAGTTTCCTTCGTTCGGAACGACTTAGTTACGTGCCTGTAAGCGAGATTTTTGCCGAAAATTTTCATAACACATCAAGGAAATTGAGAGGAACAACGCTTCTCGGCACACAGAGCTAAGATCGCTATGTACGCAAGTTTCCTTCGTTCGGAACGACTTAGTTACGTACCTGTAAGTGAGATATACCGAAAATTTTCATAACACATCAAGGAAATTGAGGAACAACGCTTCTCGGCACACAGAGCTAAGATTCTGTAAGTGCGATTTGCCGAAAATTTTCATAACACATCAAGGAGATTGAGGAGAAACGCTTCTCGGCACACAGAGATAAGATCGCTGTGTACGCAAGTTTCCTTCGTTCGGAACGACTTAGTTACGTGCCTGTAAGTGAGATTTGCCGAAAATTTTCATAACACATCAAAGAAATTGAGGAACAACGCTTCTCGGCACACAGAGCTAAGACCGCTATGTACGCAAGTTTGCTTCGTTCGGAACGACTTAGTTACGTGCCTGTAAGCGAGATTTGCCGAAAATTTTCATAACACATCAAGGAAATTGAGGAACAACGCTTCTCGGCACACAGAGCTAAGATCGCTATGTACGCAAGTTTCCTTCGTTCGGAACGACTGAGTTACGTGCCTGTAAGCGAGATTTGCCGAAAATTTTCATAACACATCAAGGAAATACAGGAACAACGCTTCTCGGCACACAGAGCTAAGATCGCTATGTACGCAAGTTTCCTTCGTTCGGACGACTTAGTTACGTGCCTGTAAGTGAGATTTGCCGAAAATTTTCATAACACATCAAGGAAATTGAGGAACAACGCTTCTCGGCTCACAGAGCTAAGATCGCTATATACGCAAGTTTCCTTCGTTCGGAAAGACTTAGTTACGTGCCTGTAAGCGAGATTTGCCGAAAATTTTCATAACACATCAAGGAAATTGAGGAACAACGCTTCTCGGCACACATAGCTAAGATCGCTATGTACGCAAGTTTTCTTCGTTCGGAACGACTTAGTTACGTGCCTGTAAGCGAGATTTACCGAAAATTTTCATAACACATCAAGGAAATTGAGGAACAACGCTTCTCGGCACACAGAACTAAGATCGCATTGTACGCAAGTTTCCTTCGTTCGGAACGACTTAGTTACGTGCCTGTAAGCGAGATTTGCCGAAAATTTTCATAACACATCAAGGAAATTGAGGAACAACGCTTCTCGGCACACAGAGCTAAGATCGCTATGTACGCAAGTTTCCTTCGTTCGGAACGACTTAGTTACGTGCCTGTAAGTGAGATTTGCCGAAAATTTTCATAACACATCAAGGAAATTGAGGAACAACGCTTCTCGGCACACAGAGCTAAGATCGCTATGTACGCAAGTTTCCTTCGTTCGGGACGACTTAGTTACGTCCCTGTAAGTGAGATTTGCCGAAAATTTTCATAAACACATCAAGGAAATTGAGGAACAACGCTTCTCGGCACACAGTGCTAAGATCGCTATGTACGCAAGTTTCCTTCGTTCGGAACGACTTAGTTACGTGCCTGTAAGCGAGATTTGCCGAAAATTTTCATAACACATCAAGGAAATTGAGGAACAAGGTTTCTCGGCACACAGAGCTAAGATCGCTATGTACGCAAGTTTCCTTCGTTCGGAACGACTTAGTTACGTGCCTGTAAGTGAGATTTGCCGATAATTTTCATAACACATCAAGGAAATTGAGGAACAACGCTTCTCGGCACACAGAGCTAAGATCGCTATGTACGCAAGTTTCCTTCGTTCGGAACGACTTAGTTACGTACCTGTAAGCGAGATTTGCCGAAAATTTTTATAACACATCAAGGAAATTGAGGAACAACGCTTCTCGGCACACAGAGATAAGATCGCTATGTACTCAAGTTTCCTTCGTTCGGAACGACTAAGTTACGTTCCTGTAAGTGAGATTATGCCGAAAATTTTCATAACACATCAAGGAAATTGAGGAACAACGCTTCTCGGCACACAGAGCTAAGATCGCTATGTACGCAAGTTTCCTTCGTTCGGAACGACTTAGTTACGTGCCTGTAAGCGAGATTTGCCGAAAATTTTCATAACACATCAAGGAAATTGAGGAACAACGCTTCTCGGTACACAGAGCTAAGATCGCTATGTACGCAAGTTTCCTTCGTTCGGAACGACTTAGTTACGTACCTGTAAGTGAGATATACCGAAAGTTTTCATAACACATCAAGGAAATTGAGGAACAACGCTTTTCGGCACACAGAGCTAAGATCGCTATGTACGCAAGTTTCCTTCGTTCGGAACGACTTAGTTACGTGCCTGTAAGCGAGATTTGCCGAAAATTTTCATAACACAACAAGGAAATAGAGGAACAACACTTCTCGGCACACAGAGCTAAGATCGCTATGTACGCAAGTTTCCTTCGTTCGGAACGACTTAGTTACGTACTTGTAAGTGAGATTTGCCGAAAATTTTCATAACACATCAAGGAAATTGAGGAACAACGCTTCTCGGCACACAGAGCTAAGATCGCTATGTACGCAAGTTTCCTTCGTTCGGAACGACTTAGTTACGTGCCTGTAAGTGAGATTTGCCGAAAATTTTCATAACACATCAAGGAAATTGAGGAACAACGCTTCTCGGCACACAGAGCTAAGATCGCTATGTACGCAAGTTTCCTTCGTTCGGAACGACTTAGTTACGTGCCTGTAAGCGAGATTTGCCGAAAATTTTCATAACACATCATGGAAAGTGAGGAACAACGCTTCTCGGCTCACAGAGATAAGATCGCTATGTACGCAAGTTTCCTTCGTTCGGAACGACTTAGTTACGCGCCTGTAAGTGAGATTTGCCGAAAATTTTCATAACACATCAAGGAAATTGAGGAACAACGCTTCTCGGCACACAGAGCTAAGATCGCTATGTACGCAAGTTTCCTTCGTTCGGAACGACTTAGTTACGTGCCTGTAAGCGAGATTTGCCGAAAATTTTCATAACACATCAAGGAAATTGAGGAACAACGCTTCTCGGCACACAGAGCTAAGATCGCTATGTACGCAAGTTTCCTTCGTTCGGAACGACTTAGTTACGTGCCTGTAAGTGAGATTTGCCGAAAATTTTCATAACACATCAAGGAAATTGAGGAACAACGCTTCTCGGCACACAGAGCTAAGATCGCTATGTACGCAAGTTTCCTTCGTTCGGAACGACTTAGTTACGTGCCTGTAAGCGAGATTTGCCGAAAATTTTCATAACACATCAAAGGAAATTGAGGAACAACGCTTCTCGGCACACAGAGCTAAGATCGCTATGTACGCAAGTTTCCTTCGTTCGGAACGACTTAGTTACGTGCCTGTAAGTGAGATTTGCCGAAAATTTTCATAACACATCAAGGAAATTGAGGAACAACGCTTCTCGGCACACAGAGCTAAGATCGCTATGTACGCAAGTTTCCTTCGTTCGGAACGACTTAGTTACGTGCCTGTAAGTGAGATTTGCCGAAAATTTTCATAACACATCAAGGAAATTGAGGAACAACGCTTCTCGGCTCACAGAGCTAAGATCGCTATGTACGCAAGTTTCCTTCGTTCGGAACGACTTAGTTACGTGCCTGTAAGCGAGATTTGCCGAAAATTTTCATAACACATCAAGGAAATTGAGGAACAACGCTTCTCGGCACACAGAGCTAAGATCGCTATGTACGCAAGTTTCCTTCGTTCGGAACGACTTAGTTACGTGCCTGTAAGTGAGATTTGCCGAAAATTTTCATAACACATCAAGGAAATTGAGGAACAACGCTTCTCGGCTTACACAGAGCTAAGATCGCTATGTACGCAAGTTTCCTTCGTTCGGAACGACTTAGTTACGTGCCTGTAAGCGAGATTTGCCGAAAATTTTCATAACAAATCAAGGAAATTGAGGAACAACGCTTCTCGGCACACAGAGCTAAGATCGCTATGTACGCAAGTTTCCTTCGTTCGGAACGACTTAGTTACGTGCCTGTAAGCGAGATTTGCCGAAAATTTTCAAGACACATCAAGGAAATTGAGGAACAACGCTTCTCGGCTCACAGAGATAAGATCGCTATGTACGCAAGTTTCCTTCGTTCGGAACGACTTAGTTACGTGCCTGTAAGTGAGATTTGCCGAAAATTTTCATAACACATCAAGGAAATTGAGGAACAACGCTTCTCGGCACACAGAGCTAAGATCGCTATGTACGCAAGTTTCCTTCGTTCGGAACGACTTAGTTACGTACCTGTAAGTGAGATATACCGAAAGTTTTCATAAAACATCAAGGAAATTGAGGAACAACGCTTCTCGGCACACACAGCTAAGATCGCTATGTACGCAAATTTCCATCGTTCGGAACGACTTAGTTACGAACCAGTAAGTGAAATAAACCAAAAGTTTTCATAAGACATCAAGGAAATTGAGGAACAACGCTTCTCGGCACACAGAGCTAAGATCGCTATGTACGCAAGTTTCCTTCGTTCGGAACGACTTAGTTACGTGCCTGTAAGCGAGATTTGCCGAAAATTTTCATAACACATCAAGGAAATTGAGGAACAACGCTTCTCGGCACACAGAGCTAAGATCGCTATGTACGCAAGTTTCCTTCGTTCGGAACGACTTAGTTACGTGCCTGTAAGTGAGATTTGCCGAAAATTTTCATAACACATCAAGGAAATTGAGGAACAACGCTTCTCGGCACACAGAGCTAAGATCGCTATGTACGCAAGTTTCCTTCGTTCGGAACGACTTAGTTACGTGCCTGTAAGCGAGATTTGCCGAAAATTTTCATAACACATCAAGGAAATTGAGGAACAACGCTTCTCGGCACACAGAGCTAAGATCGCTATGTACGCAAGTTTCCTTCGTTCGGAACGACTTAGTTACGTGCCTGTAAGTGAGATTTGCCGAAAATTTTCATAACACATCAAGGAAATTGAGGAACAACGCTTCTCGGCACACAGAGCTAAGATCGCTATGTACGCAAGTTTCCTTCGTTCGGAACGACTTAGTTACGTGCCTGTAAGTGAGATTTGCCGAAAATTTTCATAACACATCAAGGAAATTGAGGAACAACGCTTCTCGGCACACAGAGCTAAGATCGCTATGTACGCAAGTTTCCTTCGTTCGGAACGACTTAGTTACGTGCCTGTAATCGATATTTGCCTAAAATTTTCATAACACATCAAGGAAATTGAGGAACAACGCTTCTCGGCACACAGAGCTAAGATCGCTATGTACGCAAGTTTCCTTCGTTCGGAACGACTTAGTTACGTACCTGTAAGTGATATTTACCGAAAATTTTCATAACACATCAAGGAAATTGAGGAACAACGCTTCTCGGCACACAGAGCTAAGATCGCTATGTACGCAAGTTTCCTTCGTTCGGAACGACTTAGTTACGTGCCTGTAAGCGAGATTTGCCAAAAATTTTCATAACACATCAAGGAAATTGAGGAACAACGCTTCTCGGCACACAGAGCTAAGATCGCTATGTACGCAAGTTTCCTTCGTTCGGAACGACTTAGTTACGTGCCTGTAAGTGAGATTTGCCGAAAATTTTCATAAAACATCAAGGAAATTGAGGAACAACGCTTCTCGGCACACAGAGCTAAGATCGCTATGTACGCAAGTTTCCTTCGTTCGGAACGACTTAGTTACGTGCCTGTAAGTGAGATTTGCCGAAAATTTTCATAACACATCAAGGAAATTGAGGAACAACGCTTCTCGGCACACAGAGCTAAGATCGCTATGTACGCAAGTTTCCTTCGTTCGGAACGACTTAGTTACGTGCCTGTAAGCGAGATTTGCCGAAAATTTTCATAACACATCAAGGAAATTGAGGAACAACGCTTCTCGGCACACAGAGCTAAGATCGCTATGTACGCAAGTTTCCTTCGTTCGGAACGACTTAGTTACGTACCTGTAAGTGAGATATACCGAAAGTTTTCATAACACATCAAGGAAATTGAGGAACAACGCTTCTCGGCACACAGAGCTAAGATCGCTATGTACGCAAGTTTCCTTCGTTCGGAACGACTTAGTTACGTGCCTGTAAGCGAGATTTGCCGAAAATTTTCATAACACATCAAGGAAATTGAGGAACAACGCTTCTCGGCACACAGAGCTAAGATCGCTATGTACGCAAGTTTCCTTCGTTCGGAACGACTTAGTTACGTGCCTGTAAGTGAGATTTACCGAAAATTTTCATAACACATCAAGGAAATTGAGGAACAACGCTTCTCGGCACACAGAGCTAAGATCGCTATGTACGCAAGTTTCCTTCGTTCGGAACGACTTAGTTACGTGCCTGTAAGTGAGATTTGCCGAAAATTTTCATAACACATCAAGGAAATTGAGGAACAACGCTTCTCGGCACACAGAGCTAAGATCGCTATGTACGCAAGTTTCCTTCGTTCGGAACGACTTAGTTACGTGCCTGTAAGTGAGATTTGCCGAAAATTTTCATAACACATCAAGGAAATTGAGGAACAAACGCTTCTCGGCACACAGAGCTAAGATCGCTATGTACGCAAGTTTCCTTCGTTCGGAACGACTTAGTTACGTGCCTGTAAGTGAGATTTGCCGAAAATTTTCATAACACACATCAAGGAAATTGAGGAACAACGCTTCTCGGCACACAGAGCTAAGATCGCTATGTACGCAAGTTTCCTTCGTTCGGAACGACTTAGTTACGTGCCTGTAAGTGAGATTTGCCGAAAATTTTCATAACACATCAAGGAAATTGAGGAACAACGCTTCTCGGCACACAGAGCTAAGATCGCTATGTACGCAAGTTTCCTTCGTTCGGAACGACTTAGTTACGTGCCTGTAAGTGAGATTTGCCGAAAGTTTTCATAACACATCAAGGAAATTGAGGAACAACGCTTCTCGGCACACAGAGTTAAGATCGCTATGTACGCAAGTTTCCTTCGTTCGGAACGACTTAGTTACGTGCCTGTAAGTGAGATTTGCGAAAATTTTCATAACACATCAAGGAAATTGAGGAACAACGCTTCTCGGCACACAGAGATAAGATCGCTATGTACGCAAGTTTCCTTCGTTCGGAACGACTTAGTTACGTGCCTGTAAGTGAGATTTGCCGAAAATTTTCATAACACATCAATGAAATTGCGCAACAACGCTTCTCGGCACACAGAGCTAAGATCGCTGTGTACGCAAGTTTCCTTCGTTCGGAACGACTTAGTTACGTGCCTGTAAGCGAGATTTGCCGAAAATTTTCATAACACATCAAGGAAATTGAGGAACAACGCTTCTCGGCACACAGAGCTAAGATCGCTATGTACGCAAATTTCCTTAGTTCGGAACGACTTAGTTACGTACCTGTAAGTGAGATATACCGAAAGTTTTCATAACACATCAAGGAAATTGAGGAACAACGCTTCTCGGCACACAGAGCTAAGATCGCTATGTACGCAAGTTTCCTTCGTTCGGGACGACTGAGTTACGTGCCTGTAAGTGAGATTTGCCGAAAATTTTCATAACACATCAAGGAAATTGAGGAACAACGCTTCTCGGCACACAGAGCTAAGATCGCTATGTACGCAAGTTTTCCTTCGTTCGGAACGACTTAGTTACGTACCTGTAAGTGAGATTTGCCGAAAATTTTCATAACACATCAAGGAAATTGAGGAACAAACGCGCTTCTCGGCACACAGAGCTAAGATCGCTATGTACGCAAGTTTCCTTCGTTCGGAACGACTTAGTTACGTGCCTGTAAGCGTTTGCCTGTAAACACATCAAGGAAATGAGATTTGCCGAAAAGAGCTAAGATTTTTACATAACACGTCAAGAGAAATTTTTCATAACACATCAAGGAAATTGAGGAACAACGCTTCTCGGCACACAGAGCTAAGATCGCTATGTACGCAAGTTTCCTTCGTTCGGAACGACTTAGTTACGTGCCTGTAAGTGAGATTTGCCGAAAGTTTTCATAACACATCAAGGAAATTGAGGAACAACGCTTCTCGGCACACAGAGCTAAGATCGCTATGTACGCAAGTTTCCTTCGTTCGGAACGACTTAGTTACGTACCTGTAAGTGAGATTTGCCGAAAATTTTCATAACACATCAAGGAAATTGAGGAACAACGCTTCTCGGCACACAGAGCTAAGATCGCTATGTACGCAAGTTTCCTTCGTTCGGAACGACTTAGTTACGTGCCTGTAAGTGAGATTTACCGAAAATTTTCATAACACATCAAGGAAATTGAGGAACAACGCTTCTCGGCACACAGAGCTAAGATCGCTATGTACGCAAGTTTCCTTCGTTCGGAACGACTTAGTTACGTGCCTGTAAGCGAGATTTGCCGAAAATTTTCATAACACATCAAGGAAATTGAGGAACAACGCTTCTCGGCACACAGAGCTAAGATCGCTATGTACGCAAGTTTCCTTCGTTCGGAACGA